>PVJN01011882.1:0-52793 GCA_004026805.1 Lasiurus borealis
GGAGAGGGAGAGACAGAAACATTAACGATGAGAGAGAATCATTGATTGGCTGCCTCCTGCCCGCCCCCTACCAGGGATCAAGCCCACAACCTGGGCATGTGCTCTGACTAGGAATTGAACCTGTGACCTCCTAGTTCATGGGGTGATGCTCAATCATGGAACCACACCAGACAGGGCAACATATAATTTTTTAAATGCCTACAGCTTAAGGTTGTATTTTTTCCATAATGTTACAATATTATTTTATCTATCAGTATCAATATACTTTGAAATGCTACTCAACCATTAAAATTATGATGACAACTAAATAACACAAAAAGTGTTTATGAGGTATTGTTCAGAGAAAATTCAGGATACACAATTGTATGGACATATGACGAAAGCTGATTAAAATGTGTATACTTTTAGAGACTGGAATGGAAAATACTTTGCATGTTAGGGTGCTGAGATTGTTAAGTGAGAAATTTTCTTGGCCAAAATTTTATATTATTATGTCTTAATAATAATAATAGCTAAAAAAGAATTCAAGTAGAAATTTATTTTCCCCAAAGGTAAAAAATACACGTAATCAAGCTGTTTGCTCTTGCTTTATTCTCATTTAGTTTTGCCAAACTGGTGGGAACTTCTCTCCGAGATTCTCCTAGATTATAATGGTAATATAAAGCTGCTGAAAACGAGATCTTCCCATGACGTAACGCTGGTGATTCCTCAGCTGCAAGCTCAGGTCCTTGCCAGGTGGACAGGTTAATACATCACTTAGGTCCTGAAACAGTTACCTGAAGCGCCTGTCAACAGACAGCTCTTGTTTTAAGTAATTAAAGTGAATTCTCCTTTGCTCGGTACAAGTCATGTGTTCCCCGGGTTGGGTGAGGACTGGAGGAGGTATGTCCTTTCGTCCTGCATCCTGCCAGCCACGGCCCTGGGCTCTTCCCAGGGCTGCGGGAACTAATCGAGGCCCGAAAGACCAGGTGTTTGATGTTCAGGGACATTTGAAGGACTTATTAGCGATAAGACTTTTAATGCTAAAAAACATTTAGTTTTAAAAGACTGACTTCAATACCCAGGCACAATCACGTCATTCTGGAAATGAGGTGATTAAAGTCCTTAAGCTTTTGTGTCCCAGGAGAATCTAGGAGATTTGCTGAGGGTCCTGGGTTCTACAGAACAGAGTGCTGTTCTCAGGGTTAGACCTGAGGAGGAGTGTTTTCCCAAAAAGACAGAGCCTCTTCCATTTTTATTGACTTCAGAGAGGAAGGGAGAAGGAGAGAGAGGAACGTCAATGATGAGAAAGAATCAGTGATGGGCTGCCTCCTGCACAGCCCACATTGGGGATCGAGCCCACAACATAGGCGTGTGCCCTCACCAGGAATGGAAAGCTGACCTCCTAGTTCATCGGTGGACACTCAACCCCTGAGCCACGCTGGCCAGGCAAGGCCCTTCCCCTCTACAGTGAGCAGTGCCTGGCCCTGGGGAGACCGAGTACGCAGCAGCCCGTTAGACTTGTTATGGGCGTCAATCCTGCTGTGGTTGGTAAGGCTCTGAAATAAGAATTCAACAAAACGGCAGCATAGGGAACTCCATAAACATTACCTCTGGACACAGAAGGAAATCCATCCTGGACAGAAATTCTTTCTTCTGGGACTGCTGACCTTTGCCCCAGCTCCAAGATCCCAGAAGACAGTGAGCGTTGGGCATCTCCCCTCTGCGGTTCATCAAGAGCTGCCTGCAGACAACACCCGTCACTGCTGTGCACCCTCCCAACCCCACTCTGTCCCATGAATGATTAGCTGGACTCCTTTGTTTCCACGGATCTAAGGGACGACAAGCTCATTAGCCAAAGTCTAGCTCAGCTTCTCTCCTCCCCAGGTCCCTGTACCTTGGCCGTCCCTCACTCAAGCATTCAAATGAGGAACACCCCTCCACCTCCTTTCTCTAGCGAAGGCTGACCTCGGTCTACACCTCGTCTGACCCTGAGTCTGGGCTCCTCCACTGCCCACAGGTTCTTCCCACCCTTTGACTCCTCCTGAGGAGGAGAGCCTGCCCTGCCCAGTGGGGGCTCAGGGTCAGGGGAGCCCTATGGCCACCAGCCCCTCTTCCTATTGGGATCATCTCCTCAGAGTCAGCCCTGGAGTGGTGGTGGACACTGCACGGTGGAAAATTACACAATAGCCTTAAATACAGTCAGCAACAAGCAAGAGAGCAGGCTCTCTGCCATACGCCCACCAGTGCACCCAGGACCCTCGGCAGGGTACGCCAAGAAGTAGGGAAATGAAAACAAAGAAAATGAAAACAAAGAAAGCATCTTAGAACGTACAGGTGAGCCCTGGAGTCTAATCTGCAAGAACAGGCAGAGAATGTTAGTCCTTGTTTCCTTTGTTCCCACTTTGTTCAAAACAAAATGGAACAAGGATGCGTGAACATCTCCTTGGCTGCATCAGTCCAGCAACAGGAAGGGCGCCCGAGGGGCTGCACAAAAGGGGAGGGACTCATGGGCAGTCGGCGGGCCAGGGGGTTTTGGTGAAAGAGAAAAGGAGGATCTTTTTGGTGGGGACCTGTTTTCTTTGGAGGAAGAGATGGGTCAGGGGTCTTATCAGGCAGGTTGCCTCTTTCTTCTGGGGGAAATGCGGAGAGTGAAGTCCGTGGTCCCAAACGTGACCCGAGGCCTGACCCACTGCAGTGTTGCTGAGGGAATACCTGGCTGCTTTTGTGTGTGGTCAGCAGTGTGAGGTGGTGGCTGAAGCTCCACTACCTGGTCCGTAAAGGTGCGGGGAGGGCAGTGCAGTGGCGAGGGGCTCTGGGGATATTTTGAGACCTGCGTGTGTCCACCTCACAGGGGTCTTCCATCTGCCAACTGGGAGCTGCAAGACCTCTGTGCAGGTGACGAGAGGCAAACCAGGCTCCGAGGAGGCTCTGCTCAGCTGCTGTCGGAATAATGACCTGCTTGGCTCCGTTCCAGCCTCTGAAACCGACAGCAAGAGTTGGCTCTGTCTTCCCGTCTCCTGCCTCTCCGAGCCAATCAAAATACCCACAGAGCCAGTTAAGAATTAACTTCTATTTATTTTGTTATCCATTAAACACAGGTTGTGAGCGAGAAAGAAAAGATATATTTAAGGCTCGCTAATATTTTTTAGATCGACCTTCTTTGAGGCTTGTGGAATGTTACTGGTTATGGGAAAATACCTGCGTAGACCACTGAAGGCCAAGACCATGCCAAACTGGAAGGTTAAGAAAACTCTAAAGTAACTCTCTCGTTGCTTGCCAAAGCTAGGAATCCTACGGAGGCAGTTTTCTGCAGCAACTGACCTCTCGGGACCATGATTCTGAGGGGCAGGTCTCTTTGCCTCTGGGCCCTGTGCTTTGGGGAGAGGGAGAAGTCCTGAGAGAAGCTTCTGGGGCCGAGGGAAGGGTCACCTTCGGTGTCAGTAGACATGATGAAGGGTTTCCGTTCCTGCAGACCTTTGCTGGTCCAGTCAGGAGGCAGGAAGTGCGGGATGGTCCATGCACTCTAGGGCAGATCTTCTCCAAGTAAGGAGGGCTGGACACAGACTTGGGGGGAGACGCAGAGTCAGACTTGAGCAAACAGGCACACCTTAGCTTTGCTTCGGACACCTGAGCATCAGGAGGGTGCACATTGTCTCTTGTTAATATATGGACTTAACACGATCTCGCTAAAAATATTGTCTCCCCCCACCCCCTGCTGCTGCAGTTCACATGTTAAGCAAGCAGGGAGCAGCAGGGGAGCCTGCAGGGAAAGCAGCTGGAAGACTAGTTTCCTGCCTCAGGGAAACACCATCACAACGTGTAGCCCTGTCCGTGGTCAGGAAATGAGCAGACAGACAGTCTTCCCTGTGTCTCCAATACTTTCAGCTCTCTTGTGTCAGGTTGGATATATGTTCTAATCCACCTTCTATCCAATGGCTCTCTTTTTGTTTAAATTACTATTAGACCCGTGTATTGTTTCCTCAGTTTATTATTTTTCAATTCCCAATTTTCCATTTTGTGCTCTCGCATAGTGTCAACTTTCTGCTGAAATTGTCTACCTCATCTTTTAATTTCTTGAATGTATACATCATATAGGTTATGATAATTCTATTGTGCATGAATGAATTCACTGTATATTTTTTTAAAGTTTAAATCTTGAAAGCTTTATAAACATGCAAAACAGTGAAGCATGCTGCTTCAAAAATACACAAATATACTAAAAACATATAGCATTAGATGGAATGAATAAATAGCAAATTCAGGATGATGATCACCTTTGGGTTAAAAGGAGAGAAAAATTAATCGTTTGCTGGGATAAAATTGTGGGTCTTCTCCTTTTTCCTTGTCCTGAGAATTGCATTATAAAATCATCATGTGTGTTTGTAATGTCAGTCATGAAGAACGCATAGCAGAATAAGTGGAGTGGGAGGTACTACCTTTAAGAGAATTGTCTTGGCTACTGTGTTGAAGAAAAAGATCCAAACCAGAGGCTGTGACAATAGTGTAGGGCTGGGCTGATGGTGCCTTGATTTTGGGCACTGGTGACCAAGGCAGTTGTGTCTGGTAAGCATTTGAAGCCAATAAAAATCACTGGTGACTGTGACGTGGGTGTGAAATGGGTCCTATCTGATGATGGGGCCTAAGGAACCAGGTGAACAGAATTTACTTTTGCTGAAGAAGACGAGGGAGGCATTGGAGGAGGGAAACACCTGAGCTGAGTTTTGAGCAAGTTGGGCTGGAGATGCTATCAGGTGCCCAAGCAGTTGTCAGGGGTGGAGCTGGAGCTGAGATTCTGGAATCCAAGGGAGAGTTAGAGGGACTGAGCTGTGCAGAGGGGGCTCATTCCCCAGGAGGGAGTGTGCGGGAAGAGGCGATGGATGATGCTCTGACATCATTGGTGTCTCTCTCTCTCTCTCTCTCTCTCCCTTCCTCTCTCTGAAATCAATAAAAACATATTAAAAATGTAAATGGACTGAATGTACCCATCAAGAGACATTAGCTGAATGAATGGAATTTTAAAAAGAACCAACAGCACCTGGAATACGTATTTTACACCAAGGTCAATGTGTGCAATAATGGATGTGTGGACTCAGCGGGAGTCCTCTCACAATGTAGGTGTGTGTCCAATGACTACGTTACATAGTTCATCATTTTATTTGCCAGTTAAATGTTCATAAAGCTGAAATAAAAGTCAGGGAGCCCAATCGTGGAGGTGGGTGTTCAACTGGGGACCAACCACAGGACCAATGCTTACTTTTCAAACAGAAAATAAGAAAAAAAAACCCACAAAACCAAGACATTAGTTTAGCATTTGAAAAACATTTATTTAGGGACAACTAGCCCATGTCAACATAAGCTGCTTTTGTTACTGCTGGAAATGAACAAACACAACTTTATGAAGAAAAAAATTAATAGATATATTTTTAATGCCTAGTGGCTGAACTTCTTTGTAAGACTGTTTCTACTATCAATGTCTATACACAATTTTTACAGCTATACAGATCAATTTTAAGGATTCACATTCTAGTTAGTACCTACAACTCTAAGTATTACTACCACTTGCCTGTGTAAACTGATTTCTTTTTTCTACTTACTTGTCAGAAATATGGGTATTGATGCCCCTACACTCAAGATTCTCAAACAAAAAGAAGCAGTTACCATATACATTGCCAAATCATTGATGATGTTCAAAAATAAACACAAAAGAACTGCAACCATATACATTGAGGATTTTAACTATTAAATAGTATATGTGATAAAAGTAGTACAAAGCATTAGAGATACATAAGTTACTCATTTATTTATAGGTGGAAAAATAAATTCTTTTACATAAAGGATACCTGTTTATCCTTTCCAATTTGGATGTCTTTTCTTTCTTATTCTTGCCAAATTTTTAAACTTACGCTCAATGTTGCTTAACTGGATAGTAAGTTCTGTCAGTGAGGAAACAATTATTTTTTTTATAATTCTCCAAGAAGAAAATAGTATAAAGCTTAATTCATGGTAACATAGTTGGCTGGAAAAATGCCCATCTGACCTCGAAGCCTTCCTTCCCACCAATCAAAATGCGAATCCGTTTTTGACGTCACTGTGATTCTGTCTCCAGCTTTAAAACTCAAGTCCCCCGGCTGTTGTCCTTCGAAAGAATAAAGTGCTGTCACTTCTATGGGTTGACTGGAATTGCCTAAAACAAGAAAAAATATTTAAATGGTCCACATTTTTATAGGAAAAACTGGGAGTATATGGAGGTGAGATAGAAATGAATGACTTAGAGTATTCTGAGGCCGTGAATGCCTGTGAAACCCACAGAGATAGATGATCTGGGTCAGTGTTAAGCAAACCATGGCTCGCGAGTGTGGCTCTTTGGCCCCTTGAGTGTGGCTCTTTCACAAAATACCATGGCCTGGGTGAATCTATTTTGAAGAAGCAGTGTTAGAAGAAATTTACCCTAGAGAAATCACCTTCATAGTCACCGACATATTGGAGATATTACTCATATTGTTTTGCTATCGTAAAACAGTTCTGTATATTTTTATACTGACGGCATATTTACTTCTTATCTGTCAATTTGAAGAATAGGTTAAAAGAATGTCACAAAAAAGAATAGACTTCTGAGCTATCTGGATATCACCTGAACCAGCTAAATAGCTGCTACCCGGTATTAGTAAGTCTTGTGTAAGGCACAGAAGGAACGTGAAAACTGCACTGAATGGGACAAGGCAAGTCCTCGTTGTCAGTAGGTCAGAAGGATATAAGTTGATGTGAAATAAAAATCAATCTAAAAAGTATTGTCTCATTAGTAATGGTATTTACACATCCATCTGTACAGCTAGATCTCCATTAACCCCAAACAAGGAAAACCCTCCAATAACTCCTCCTCCTGGTTCCAAGACACCTTGGGCAGAAGGAGCCAGGGAAGTGAGTGCCTGTGACCGTCAGGCCATCCAGCTGCCCACACGCACACAGTGTGACCACAGAGGTCAACGTGCATAGGAAAGGTGCATACAGAGATAACAGCAGCAGTCACTGTTCTCGAGTCGGGCACAGGACAGGCACGGACAGGCACCCACTCACCCTGCACCTCCGATGGGACAGCTACCTGTGGAGTGACCTGCCCGAAGTCTGTTCCTGGCCCTCTGAACGACATGATACTCGAGCCCTCAGCAATCACACCAGCACCAAACTGTGTCCAACAGATGGAGCGCACACGCATCTGAGCGTTTCACGTTTGTTAGGCACATTTCCAAGGACTGGTGCATTTTTCCGCATCACTGCATGGCCGAGACTACGCACATACCTGAGCTAGTTTTTACCGGTCCTAGCGGTGTAGTTTATGATGAACAATTGGAAGAAGAAAGGTACTGTACTCTAAACTAGAGAGGAGAAAAGAGAGAGGATGGCAGACCTGGCCCCATGCCTGCCGCCCTCAGGTTCTGTCTAACGCCCTCTAAGTTGCCGTTTCCAGGTGAAACCAGCATGAGGCAGTGAGGGCAAGGAGGGTGAGGCCGGGCAGGTGGTTTGAGCTCTGCAGAGAGCAAAGCAGTCAGTCCTGCTGGGCTGAGGAGGTTGGTGTCCGGCCCTCCTCTTTCCCCATGTGCTGTCTGAGCAGAGATGGCAGGGCGGGGTCACAGACAGGAAGACACAGGCCCACCAAATGCCACCTAACCCTTCCCCCACCCGTCAGGGGCTGGGAAAACAGGAGGCTACACCCGAGTGAGACATGCCCAGGCTACTCAATAAGCTCAAAATGCCCTGAAGTCCCTCTTTCCTGTGAATAGTAGGGAAATTTCCACTAGGAAAAGTTTAATGCCCACAAAATAATTCCTTTAAAAAATAAGTGATTCCAGCAGTTCCGTCCTTCCGGGAAGGGAGACCCTGGGACCCTGGGCCGAGGGCTGTGGGTGTCCACAGATGCCTTCCCTTCTGAGAAATGGGCCTGGCGGGCACATTCCTGTGCTTCACAGAGACCTGCAGGACCCGAAGCCATGGGCCATTTTCACCCTAAGCTTCGAGTTTAATTAAAATCGGGGTCATTTTTCTCCCCCACATCAGGGCTACACTGCACAGGAAACGGCTATACCAGTGTTAGTGATTGGCAGCTGCCTTGAGGCTCCCAATTAGCAAGGCGGATCCCCTCCCCCGCTGAGGGCGTAATGTAACCCAGATGTGGCCAAACATCTGCCCAGACAAGAGGCAGGAGAACCGCAGCCCTTAGACGGTCCAGCTTTTGGACAGTAAATGTCGGCGCACATTTGCCGCAGTGACGAGTCTGCTGGTGACCTGGCCCCTGCGTCCAGACAAGCCTGTGGCCTGAGTCAGCAGTGTCTGGTCTGGGCTCAGGTGCTTCTCAGCAGGTGCCTGGCTTTCTTGTCACTTCCATTACCTCCAGCTCAAGCAAGTAAGAGAACAAAAGCGTCACATCTTTAAAAAATGAAGTGCTTCTACAACCATGTGGATTGCTGTGCATCTAATAAGGGTGTTACATACTGTCCCTGAGGTTTTTTAACAACTGCCAGAGAAACTAGAGAGCTTGTGGCTACCGATGGAGAGAAATCACTTTACGTGGATATTTTTATTTACCGAGTCTCTCAGGATAGCTGGGGAGTTCAGGGTAGAGCTTATATTCGTTTCTGTTACCTGCAAAAAATAAAAGGTGGGATTAGGGGAGGAGAGACATTTAGAAAACTGGTTTATAGTCTATAAAGTACCCAAGAATGCCAAACCTTGCCCTTGCTAAGCAAATATTGTGAATCACAATAATGGATAGAAACACTATTATTTTATCGTGCTTTAAATCACGGGATGCCTGAATAAATCCAGGACATACATCAGGTTTAAGGCAGATGGCACACATCTGACACCTTAGCACATAAGGCACAATGCAGGCCTCATAATGACACACCCATGGCAAACACAGACGCGTCTTTTTACAGACGTGATCCTAAAACGCCTGAATCAAAAGCTCTCAACTCCCAAGCCAGGGATTTTTGAACATCCTTGCCTGCATAACCCCGGAGACAATTTTTAAACAGCACACACTTGGACACCCAGGCTCCTTCCCAAACATCATAAACTCCCTCCCAGGGCCTCGGTCACAGTTCCACGGGGGCATCTCCTAGCCTGAGAGTGCCTGCAGGACCCAAGGGAGCCCTGTCTTTGTTCTCTAAAGCCCGGCACAGCCTCCCTGACAATGGAGATGACGTGCTTTAATGCTTTGCCCTTTACTGGTGACCTCTCCGTGTGAAAAGCAGAATTCTAAAAGTGACCATCGTCAGAGAGAGTGATGGGAAGGGGCAAAGGGCAGGACATGTCCTGCATAATTCAGTTGATTCTAAAGCCGCCTTACGAAACCCTGAGGTCCTCAGATGGAGGACAAAGTTAATATTCAGAAATATGGATCTGTGAATATATAAGGAAAACAGGCTTATTTTGTTCCCACTTTTAAATCAGCTTCTTCTGAACGAGAAGAGAAACCCCAGCAAACGGTAGCCATGAGAATCTGACTCGGGCATTGAGAAGAGGCCTGAGCATTCGCTTTTCTCCCTTCAATACCCACGATTCAATGGTAAAGTTCAACAACGTGGCTCCATTCTCAACAACTATATTTAATAACTGCTTAGTTCTCGTTGTATTTGAATTGCAAAAAACAAACAAACAAACAAACAAAAAACCCCAAAAAACAAACACTTACTCTGTGAGCCGGAACTCAGCAGGCCTGGTGGAGTTGGTGGCTGTGGTCTTGACAGTGGTTTGGGAGGTAATTCTTGAGCCTTGGGAGGAATAAAAACAAAAAAATGCATGTAATAAAAACCCCAGTTTTACCCAGGAGCACACAAGGCCTTTTTTTTCTCACAAGTGCATGTGGCAAACTCTATCCCATGCACTGACAAACGGAGCCCATCGCCCTCGCAGGGGCTGCTCTGGGGCCAGCTTAGCTGAACTGGACCATGACATCCACGGCGTGTCCCTGTAGCAGGAAGTGCACCTGGCCCAGGCACCTCGACAACCTGCGGGCACAGTCAGTGGTGGCTGGCCAAGGAGTGAGCCAGTTTTCGTTCTTTGAGGCGGGTTAAGTGACTGGAGGCGGTTGTGGAATGAGGTAACAGAGGCCCCCAAACCCTGTCCCTTCCACACTTCCGAGTGGGCAACTGAAATGACCAAATCCTGCCAAAACCTGTTGGCTCAGTGGATAGAGCATCAGCCTGTGGACTGAAAGGTCGCAGGTTCGATTCTGGTCAAGGGCATGTACCTTGGTTGCAGGCACATCCCCAGTCGGGGCGTGCAAGAGACAACTGATTGATGTCTCTCTCTCATTGATGTTTCTAACTCTATTCCTCTCCCTTCCTCTCTGTAAAAAAATAAAAAAATATATATTAAAAAAAAAGAATGAAATGGTCAAGTCCTGTCTTTGGAGAAAGGCAATCGCAGTCGTGGGAGAGGGTTTCCCTGTGAAACCCGTGCAGGTGGCGTGGGAAGGCGGTAGGGCGTTCTCATAAGCATGTTAGGTAAGTGAGGTCACGAGGGGGCTCAAGGTTACGAGGGCTCTGTGCAGAGAGGGGTTCTGTGGCTACAGAGAGAGGAAACCAACAGCACCGAAGCCTTCCTCCGCTCCCGGGCGGCTCTCCTCGCGTTGATCCGCTGCGCCTCGCTCTGGTACTTCTCGGTGAACGCGTCGAGGATTTCATAGAGATCCTCCGCTTGAGCAGGCCGCGGCATGTCTCCAAATAAAATGTCGTAGGCACGAACATCTTGACAATAAAACCTAGGAAGAAATGTCAAATCAAGAACATTTATTTTACAGACAGGGATCCTTTCTAGAGCAAGTCCTGTGAGCATGTGTTTACTCATACACTACTTTTCAAACCAACTACCAGCCACACCACATTAACTGGCATGCACCCCCAGGCTCACCTCTGGAGGCACCATCCATACTCTGATACGCACCAAGTACAGAATGCACATCACATATACACACAGACACCTGTCTATACAAACATAGGTGGCCATATATGGTATATCAACACTGGCAAATACACCTACAAGCAGATACGTTTTTACAGGTTTTGGTTTTTCAGGTTTCATCACCCTCACCTCAGGCTTTATTTCAACATATCTGCCTTTGCAATTTCGTTAAATAGATAGTTGCTTCAAAATCATACAAGGATGTGCCTTACATGTTGGGAAGGCCTGCAGTTGACTACATGTGTTTTAGTTTGCCCAGAACATTGGTTGGCAAACCATGGCTCTTAAGCCACATGTAGGCTCTTTGAGTGTGGCTCTTCCACAAAACACCTCGTGTGGGCACACACATACAGTGCGAATGAAACTTCGTGGCCCATGCACAGATGTCGGTTTTCGGCTCTTAAAAGAAATTTCCATCGTTGTCCTGTTGATATGTGGCTCTGTTGACTAATGAGTTTGCCGACCACTGGCCCAGAATGTAGGTGAGCTTGAGTGAGAAAGTCACAAGTCCCTAAAAGCTTTCTTAACCTGTATTTCTCAGGTTTATAAAACTGGAGATAAAACACCTCGACTTCCTGATGGAGAGTCCATACCTGCACTCCCCCCATCCTCCCTGCTGTCTAGCCTTGGTGTTTACATCGAATGTGATCGAGCGCTCCTGAATTGTGAATGAACTGGCACTGATTTTGCCTGGGTTTCTTTCTCTCTTGGGCTGGGGAGTGAAGGGGACCTGTCTGCTATGAACCACCTGGTCAGCTCCGTTAGCTCCCACCAGGAGGAATCCCTGCCAGGTTCTGCAAGCAGTGCTTCTGTGGGTCTTAGCGCTTTACCTTTTTCTGGGCAAGCAAGCATATTTAGAGGAGATTTCAAAGAGCTGCTTTGGGGAAAAATTTGCCAGATACCTGTTTAGAGTGGAAGTTCCGCTTGGCCAGTAAGTACATCCAAATCCTTTTTTTTAAAAAAAAAGTAAAGTGGCCTCTCTTTTATGGAAGAATGAGTGTAAAAGGAAACTTTCATAATGAGACACATTTCATAATGACTGACCTACAAGTCATAACTGGCCCAGGCCTCTAAAAATGCTAAAAAAATATACCTAATAGGGTACAGCTACCTCACAGAATACTATGGAACCATTAACTTGCATTTATGATTCTTATATTATGATGCTAAATGAAAAAATAGGACTTACAAACAGAATCTTGCCCTACCTGGTTTTGCTCAGTGAATAGAGTATCGGCTTGCAGACTGAAGGGTCCCAGGTTCAATTCTGGGCAAGGGCACATATCCTGGTTGTGGGCTTGATCCCCATAGTGGACATGCAGGAGGCAGCCGATCAGTGATTCTCTCTCATCATTGATGCTTCCATCTCTCACTCCCTTTCCCTTCCTCTCTGAGATCAATAAAAATATATTTTTTATAAAAGAACTTATGCTACTATCACAGGTGGCAAAACAAAAGGAAAAAATGCTTAGAAAAATATTAGGAGGCCACAAAGCAAAAGATGAATAATCTTTAAAGGGATAAAATGTCGCCCCCCCCCCTTTTAACTTTTCGTGTTTTCTAAGCTTTCTATTCTATAAAATAAAAGCATAATATGCAAATTGACCGCACGGGGGAATGACTGGTTGCTATGGCGCACACTGACCACCAGGGGGCAGACGCACAACCAGGAGCTGCCCCTCATGGTCAGTGCACTCCCACAGGGGGAGTATGTTCAGCCAGAACCCGGGCTCATGGTTGGCGAGCGTAGGAGCGGTGGTGGAAGTCTCTCCTGCCTCTGCTGCAGGGGGGCAGAAAGTAGTGAGGGGTCCTGGATTGGAAGAGCCCCAATCTGTGAGAGGGATGCCCCGGACTGTGATAGGGCTCAGGCCAGGCTGAGGGCCCCCCTCCAGTGCACAAATATTGTGCACTGGGCCTCTAATAGGTACATATTATCTCACCTTGAATTTTTATTTATTTTTAATTTTAATTTTGTTTATTTAAGATATATTTTATTGATTTTTCACAAAGAGGAAGGGAGAGGAATAGAAAGTTAGAAACATCGATGAGAAAGACAGCAATCAGCCGCCTCCTGCACACCTCCCACTGGGGATGTGCCCGCAACCAAGGTACATGCCCTTGACTGGAATCAAACCTGGGACCTTTCAGTCCCCAGGCCGACGCTCTATCCACTGAGCCACACCGGTCTCAGCTCACATTGAATGTTTAAATGAAGAAACACCCACTAAGAGCCATATGTCGTTGGTTTAAAAAAGGCATAGACAAAGGAGTTAGCGCTGTATACGTTTACCAAACGTCCTTTACATCAGGGACAACCACTAGCCTGGTACTTACTTCCGATTGGTCTCTTTCCTTTCAATCAAGCAGCTGCCTTCCAGGCTGACACCGGCGAAGAGCCCCCGGGACTTGCAGTACGTGAAGACTGCAGCAGAGCTCCGCAGGGCAACGTTGCCCTCCAAATTCCTGCAAAACGGAGGGTTAGCTCACACCCGAGAGAGGCTCCGCCCCCACAGATGGTGCGGGAGCAGCACGACCTCTGATCCCAAGTCGGGCCTGTCCTCCTCCGGCCTTTACACGCTCGCTTCCTATGGGCCTGGCCTGCATGCGCGGGTTAGGGGGGATGGAGAAGGGGGGTCCTGGGGAAGGACAGGGCCCCGGACTTGGCCAAGGGGCTCAGTCCCAAGAACACAGAGACAGTTTTCATCTTCCTGCCTTTCTTTCCCCAAATGGGAAATACTCTCCAGGTGCCAAGGACTGGGTTCCTTTTACACTGAGGGTTTTCATGGAACTTAGACATCTTTTCCGATGATTTTACTGTGTAACTCAGTGGTCGGCAAACTGCAGCTCGTGAGCCACAAGCGGCTCTTTGGCCCTTTGAGGGTGGCTCTTCCACAAAATACCCCGTGCGGGCACACGCACGGACACTGTGACTGAAACTTCCTGGCCCATGTGCAGAGACCGGTTTTTGGCTCTCAAAAGAGATTCCCATCGTTGTGCTGTTGATATCTGGCTCCGTGGAAAAATGAGTTTGCCGACCACTGGTGTAACTTCTTTAAACAGTCTGGGTTTAAAAAGTTCCTAAATTGCTCAGTGAGCACAACAGTACTTCACTAACAGAGAAGGGAAATCCACTGTGTTTTAAACAGCACTCACGTGAGATGCTTCCTCTCCTATTTTTTATAATTCAGTTTAGAAAGAGAGCCTTTCCGTTCCTGATCCCACCGCCCTGGTTCCTCCGAAGTTTAATGTGAAATTTGTGTTCAATTCCAGAAAATACAACGGCTGGAATTTCAGAAACGTTTAGTTTCTTGTATGCACAAATTTTCTCATTTTATCACACTGGCCGTGTTCCATAAACTTCTTATTTGTAAGCAACCTCGAACCTTCTGTGAGATAGAGAAGGTGTAACTCTGCTTCATGTGAACTCAAGTTTCCTCTTAACACATGTCCATATGTAGTTTTTTAAACACTTTTCTAGACCCCACAGCTGTTTCAACACATTTGACAGAACTCACCTTCCCAGAGGCCCGACTGCCACCGTCAAATTCCCACCGAGGGTTAGGTTCCCACCTTTGGCAAAAGCTTCTACCGCTCGGTCGTAATTCAAAATTATAACCAAATCCGACACCTAAAATGTAGAAACCCATTTATTTAAAAAAAAGAATGATGTTTAACTATTATTTAAAATATAGGCGGACTGGAACTCAAATATAACAGAGTCTATACACTGCAGCAAGCATGTCGGTGTAGGCAGAGGAAGACAGGACGGCCGTATTTTTTATCTTGAGCTGAGAATGTAAGCCACTGATGTTTCCACAGATGACGGCCACCTCCTGGCACGCAGTGAGGCTCCTGCATCATCTCTCACTCCCCCCGGCAACCTGGTGACACAGGTGGTGACCGGTGTCGTGAGGTTAAGTGACTGTCACAGCAACAACAGATCCAAAGGGGTCGGAGGGGAACATCATAGGTCCCCTGGCGCTTGGTGCCATCAACTGCACAACAGACGCTTTATTTCATGCCACAGAGGCTCACCCCATCAGGAAGAAACTCAGCGGCCAGTCCCCAGTGCCTGTCGCTGTGACTCCATTCTCTAAGTCTAAGCGAACCTGAAACGAGGATGTTCAAGGCCCGTCGAGGTGGGGAACACACTTGTTTTCCAGACTCGTGCTGCTGTGGTTGCACCCAAGGCGAGCTCGGAAAAACGACAGGCCCGTCCCTCGTCCCTCGGGCAGGCAGTCCTGGGGTGACAGACACCGTGTCTCCTCCCCATGCGTCCTCTCAGCAGCTTACACCTTCCAGAGTTTCACCTACAGATTCACCTACAGTTTCACCTATCTTCCCCTCCCTTACAGTGAGGGGGTGAGCTGACCGAGAGCACGCACTGGAAGGTGCTCAGCAGGAGCTGGACAGTGCTGCCCGCTCAGCCCTCACTCCTGTGGCTCCAGCACTGGACCCAACTGCTTTGGAAAGACAACCAAGCTCACCATTTTACAAGGAATTTATCTTACATTTTCTGTTGCATTTTCCTGGGGGAAAGGACTTCATGCTACTCTACTCATTTTTCACGTCTCTTAATGTGTATGAGGGCCCCACATCCAGTTTCCAAGAGATTATTATGGAGAGACTCATGGGTGGTCTTCACTACATTAAACTAATTGATATCATTATTACTTAATCTATCACCCTTTTAAAAAAATTATTGATTGAATTTAGAGGGAAAGAGAAAGACATACACACAGAGAGAAACATGGATTTGTTGTTCTACCCATCTATACATTCATTGGTTGGTTCTTTCTTTTTAATATTGATTCTTTTTTAAAACATATTTTTATTGATTTCAGAGAACAAAGGAGAAGGAAAGAGAGACACACACACATCAATGATGAAAGAATCATGAATCGGCAGCCTCCTGCAGGCCCCTCACTGGTCATCAAGCAGCAACCTGGGCCTGTGCCCTTGACCAGAATCAAATTTAGGATGCTTCAGTCCACAGGCCACCGCTCTATCCACCGAGCCACACCAGCAAGGGCCATTGCTTGACTCTTATATGTGCCGTGACCAGTCATAGAACCCACAACGTTGGCGTGCTGGGGCAATGCTCTAACCAGCTGAGCTACCTGGCCAGGGTCTCTTATTGTTTTTTAAATAAATGCTATTTGAGAGAGATCCCAAAGCAGGCCCCAGCATTACGTGGAAGCCGAGACTGTGGAAAGAGTGGCCGTGACCCGGCTCAAGGAGTCACCGAGACATGGCCCATGTGGCCAGCCTGAGACATATCAGTTCTACAGAAGTGCCAACGATGGAGACATAGCAAATGAAAAAAATTCTACCATCAATGAGAGAAAAGGAAGAAGATGGTCACGTGAGATAGGTGAATGAAGAGGTTCATCCAGAGCATAAATGGGGACCATTTCCATAGATTAAACAAATAGGTGGAAAGCTCACTTCCAGGGGTTAGGTTTCAGTTGCTTTTGGAGGATTTGCGATCGTGTGTGTACCATCTGCCCCTTACCTCGATTCCGATTTCAAATCCTCCACCGAGCCCCGCGATTCCAATGGCGGAAGGTGCAGACCACTCTAAAAAAAACAAGCACACATCACTCCAAAGTCAGACTCATCACGCAAGTATCCGGGGAAATACTACCATGAGGATGAACACTGTTTCTTTCTAACAGAAGAAGAATCTGACATTTTTCTCTATGTTTTTGAATGTTCTTTCTATGTTTTTAAATGTTATTTTTAACTTTCTAATTCCAAGTTAAAAATATTAGATATTCATTGAGTCTCAGACTCACAAATATATGTTGTCTCATCTTTCTCAATAAGCATGCCTAATACCAAACTATTGAATTCTCACCAACTAAACTTACTTAGCATTTGACAACTTCAACAATCAACGTTTCATGTTTTACAGAATAATTGAGCAGTAATTCTAGTCAGTAGTGAGAATTTTATCGGAGATCTGAGAGCAAAAGGATTGAGAGTTTACTAGTATTATAACCACCCCTAAGGGTAACACAATACCACATGGTTTCTATTTTACATTTCTGAGGGCAAAAAAGTTTGACACCCTTTGTGCCTAGTAAAAGCACAAGGAATTAGGCTATGCATTCCAGATGATTAAAATTCTTTAAGATATATTTCTTTACATTTGGACACTAGGCACAGTAATTGAATTTGCATGCGTATTTTATGCTTATTTTGTCTGATATAGAAACAGGTTAAACAAGTCTAGAAAAAAAAAACACACACATGAATTTGGTTGGGGGAGGGTGGAATGGTCCAGATAAAGTCGTTTCTTGAAATGTTTGTCAGCTTTTAACTCAGACTTTCCTTCCTGCAGGCATTCCAGATGATAATTATCGAGTCTACCCAGAACTCATCTGTCCGGACTTGGAGGAGTTTTGATGACAGAAATTAGTGTCTAAATACCAACATTATTTTCCATTTCCTATGTTAGGAACTGCCTCTGTCCCCATCTGGCAGGGATCCAGGAATTCTCTGTGCCTCATTTGGGCAGCTTTTAAATTATCCTGAGCAGTCAGCACTGAGCAAGATGGAAGAGAAACGTAAGGGCTCCGAGTGAAACACCAGAGGCCCAAGCACCTCCACCTTCCGCCTAGTCATCTGCCAGCGACCAAAGGGACCTACAGCGCCGAGGCCTGCTTAGAGACTCGGGGCTCGCCTGGCGTGGGCTCTCTCGGAATGTGCCCCCACTTGGGTTGTGCTGCTTACTGGGAAATCTGGCCATGAAAATTGGGGTGATGCTTGAGAGAAGAGAATTCTGTCACTTTTGTCTCCTCGCCATGCATCGAGCTCTGAGAGCTGAGCCACAGCTCAGATGACTCTCACTTTGGGGGGCTACCTCACAGGAACCTGGGAGGCCAAAGACTAAGGTTCAAAGGCTGTGTGCTCCACAGACACCCAGATGTACCTATTGTCGGTGAATGTCCCACTAATTACCAATG
Source organism: Lasiurus borealis (assembly GCA_004026805.1). Classification (NCBI taxonomy): domain Eukaryota; kingdom Metazoa; phylum Chordata; class Mammalia; order Chiroptera; family Vespertilionidae; genus Lasiurus; species Lasiurus borealis. Next base: position 17,916 of record PVJN01011882.1, read on the forward strand.
TGAAAAAATAACTATTTATACCAAAATGTGCCCACTTGTAGGGCTGACCAGCGACGTTCAGTTGGTCTAAGAAGCATTTAGTTGGTCCTGGCAGCCTGCACACACTCTAAGTCTTTCTATCCATGCTGGTTCTTGGGGTTCAAGGCAAACACGCTTTGATTTCACCTCTGAGAAATCAAGTATTAGGTTTCGTTGTAGAAAGTGAAACCAAATTATATTGATCTTGATAGGATTCTGCTCTGGGGATATCCATTCAAATGACTTCCCACAGGAGCTACAGATGGCTCTCATTTTCTTATAAAGTTCCACAAAACAAAGCCATCATGGCATGAAATTGAGGAGTAAGAGCTCATACTTCACAGCAGATGCGAATTCGGTCATATTTAATATGTGCTCCATGAAAGAACCACCCATGGATACAAGACAAACCCAGTTCTACCCAGATCTCACCCAACACTTTAGGAAGAGAACAGTGACCGCTCGTGGCCCTGGGCCATGTGATACGCAGGATGCACCCCGGGAAGCCCCCAGGAGGACAGGTTTGGGGCGTGGGAGGCCTGCCACGCTCCCTGTGAAATGTGGTCACATGGAAACAGAACAGCGAATATGCAGGACTCTCTTCTCCACACTCGAAAAAAAAATCACTTACTTCCATCCGGAAGACGAGCCAGCACGATCCCGCTGCCTCCTCGCGCCGTCACCAGAAACCCAGCTTTTATCACAGATAGAACTGCGAGGCCCTTGGCCTTGGCAATCACATGGGCTGCAAAGGTCAGAGACAACAGGTGAGCAGTGCAAGCAGACTCCCACACACAGGTGTGCTGAGCCTTAAGGGCACGTTGGAGCCACGGATAAAACGTGGTTACAGGACAGTTGAGGGGGGGAGGGTCCCCAACTCCCAGCTCAGCCTCTATGTTGTTTCTGCAAACACAACATCATAGGGGCTCAAAAACCCTACAAAGGCCATGATAGGTGAGACACAGCTGGGAGGATCAGCCAAGAGCAAAAGGTGGATGAGGAGTTGCTTTCTCAAGGAATGCAACAGTTAAGGTAGGAAGCAGAGCACATTCAGAACTTAGCAGCATGGATTTATCTACCTACCAGGAATGATCTTGTCAGGTCCATTTCTGGAAGTTATTTCTGTGAATTCTCTTAGAATTTTAGCAGCCTTCTTTGCTTCCGATTTCAAGTTGGAAGGTATGGGGTTATTCACTAAAACATTTTTTAAAAAAGAAAGAAGTTACAAATTTATTGTCATTTCATTTTTTTCTCAGACATAATTAAGCATTAACAAACCATACCCTGCCAGACAGAGAAAATGAACTGAAAACCCTCAGTTACTAATTATTTCATCTCTATTTCCCAGCAAATTAAATTCACTAGAACAGCGGTCGGCAAACCGCGGCTCTAGAGACACGTACGGCTCTTTGGCCCGTGGAGTGTGGCTCTTCCACAAAATACCACGGCCTAGGCGAGTCTATTTTAAAGAAGTGGTGTTAGAAGAAGTTTACGTTTAAAAAATGTGGCTCTCAAAAGAAATTTCCATGGTTGTCCTGTTGATATTTGGCTCTGTTGACTCATGAGTTTGAGAATCACTGCTGTAGGAGATTGGGAAACCCTGAACATCTCAGATATTATAAAATCATGGGATTCTAAAGGATCTTAACAAAAAGTCTGTTTCAATCTCCCAATTCCATATGTTCTCCCTGTAACCCTTAACTCACCTCAATTCTAATAAAAACATTATAATAGTAGAGGCCCAATGCATGAATTCATGCACAGCCAGGGGAGGGGCCGTGGGCAGTTGGAGAGCCCCAAAACCTTGCTGAACTCCCGGTCTAGTGGGAGGCACAATTTGCATATTATCCTTTTATTATATAGGCATTTTAAAAAGAGGTACTTTATATCACCGTCTACGTTAGCTAATGTAAAATTTAACATCGTTGGCTATTTTTGTCAAAAATGTTTGAGCGGTCCATACAGATTTCCCTGATGGATAGTAAAATTCCGGGAGATTGGGAATTGAGTGATTAAGTGACAAAGGCTCACATTTGTACAGCACTTTGCCTTCCAGTGTTGCTTGTGTGGGGGCTAAAGCATAGTAATACTTTTCCTCCCACCTTCAGCGCTAATAACCACATTAACAGATTAACAGGAGAACATCACAGTTTAATATGTGTGCACGGGGAATACACATTGGCATAACCATTCCATGGGGATTCCAAAGACTGTGAGGCAACACTGGCTGTAGCAGGCATTGGTGGACAGCGATCTTGCCCTGTTTCCCGACGGGACCAGCAGAGCCAAAGAAATCAAGAGGTTTATCATAAAATCTGTGTGCGGGCCATCGAGTCAAGGTTTCCTTTAAAGACTGTATTTCTGGTTGTGAAAGTCCCACTGGTGGTTTTCTGTGTCTTTCGTCTCTGCGCTCCTGGTGGTTATGCTGTTCTTTAAACCCTCCAGCGTGTTGGAAAAGGTGCTTTTACGTCCTTGTCTGGTCCTTGCAGCATCTCTGTTCTTCCTGAGTCTGCTTCTGATGGATTTTCCTCCTAGCTATGGATTATATTTTCCTGTTTCTACCCGTTTCTAGTAAAAGGGGTGGTTGCTAGAAGTTGTGAGCAGGTGGTGAGTTAAGGCTTTCTTTTGTTACTGATGGAAATAGGGTTCTCCCACAGGATTGTGAGAAAAGCATTCCGGGGACCCATGGGCTTGCAGCAGAGTGGCAAGGTTGATTGGAGCGAAAACAAGGGGCTGTGTCTCATCCATGACCAGGGGCTCAGCTCTGTCTCGTGTGGAAGAAGTCCAGCCTCCAGCCGCCAGCCCACAACCATGGCTATGAGGCCCAGGAGGCCGGGACCCAGGGATGCAGAACTTCTCTGTGTCGTTCACCCACAGGCAAGTCCTCTGCTGAGGCTGCATTTGGGCCCACACCCCCGCTACAGAGATGAAGCAGAGAAACTCTGAGGGCTGTGATGGGCCCTCTCCCTAGCCAATCCCTTCCTTTTCCCAGGCTAGACTCCTCCCCTTCTGGGTCGCCATCTAGGCTCTGACTGCACATGCCTCAGCAGAGGAATTTCTCTTTCACTGGTCCCCCGCCTTCTGGGATCTGGGGGAACAGCCAGTTGCCCCTGAGGGGATTAGAAAACCAGTCCTTCCTCCCTCCTAGGGATTAGCATCTGTGTGGCAGATAATGTGCTGTCTGTCCCCTCGGATGTCTGGAGGACCTAGCATCAGAGTAGATCTGGCTTAATGCTTAATTAGGCTCCATCTGCTCCCCTTCTTTTTTTATTTTTTATTTATTGATTTGAGAGAAAGAGAGACAGACCAATTTTGTTGTCCCACTTCTTTATGCATTCATTGGTTGATTCTAGTACGTGCCTTGACCAGGGATGGAACCCGCAACCTTGGCGTATCAGAACGCTGCTCTAGCCAACTGAGCTACCTGGCCAGGGCCCCCATTTGCTCCCTTTCTTTGTCAGCAAGGAACTAGCTGCCGAGGCAAACGCTTTGATGTGTGGCTCGGGTGTGTACGTGGTCTTTAGCTCACTGTTAGCCCTACAATTAGGGGAGGACTCTCTCCTCCGCGTCCTCGGGGCTTAATGAGCTCTCTCGCCCTTGGCTGGTGGGAACTGCTCTTCCCACCCTGTGTCAGCCCAGGGCTGATCCCCTCACACTTGCTGGCAGTTATCCTGCCTGCCTTCCAGGTCCCCCAATAATGCCTCTCCTTCAGCCCAGGACTCCAGGGAACCCTCTGAGATTCCCCGAGCTCTCTCTCTCTAACCCCCTGTGCTCTGCAAATGCCATGGGCCTGGGCCTCTGCAAGCTCCCGATCTCTTCGTCCAACAAGAACACACACTCTGCGCCTCCTTCTTCTCTGGGACCCATCGCCTGTTGTCCAACATGTGAAACAGACATTCCTTATATGTTGCCCAGTTCCCAGCAAATGGCAAACCCAGTATCCCTTTCTTCCTCATGAAATTCTCAGTGTGCTTTTAGTCTGTTCTTCCCCAAGTTATGTTGAATTATTTTTTTTTAGTTCTGTAAATATCTTTTTAATATTTCTTGTCCATGTACCGGGCATTTCTCTCTTTCTTATTAATTTACATATCAAAGGAATTAACATTTATTCACAATATAGCCTCAAAGTTGCCGCTTGGTCCACAAAGCCCCATGTATGTCTCCTCTTGCCTTTTAAGGAAAAAGCTGCCAACCTCTGACTTCTTGAAAGTCTTCAAGTCCCCTCTTACATGTTGCTCCTACAGGAAACTATTCAGCCCAGCCCCTCACATAACTGAAATCTTGGCAGGGCTGACCTCCAGTGCTGGGCATTTGTGGGGGATGACAGGGTCCTTAATGATGGCCCCGACTTCTCCTGGCTGAGGGCCCCCCATTCTGAGGCCCCTGGGCACAGTTTCTCTCCTTTTGCCCTCACAGAACCACCAGTGACCTGAGGAGCAGGGACAAACCTGCCCATATCTGGTCTGAGCGGTGAGAGACACAGGAGCCTCATTTTACAAAAAAGGCCACCGAGTGGCTAACACGCCCTGGAGCTGCCTCCAGGAAGAGCAAGCCGTGGCCTCTTCCTTTTCTGCTCCTTCCAGGTCCTCCTGACTTCCCACGCCTCTTCCTTCTCTGCACTCAAACCTCAGGTCCTGTGACTTCAATCACCCGCTCTGGCCGATCATTCTCCAAGTTCCATCTACTCTTTAATCTTCCCCTACATTCCAACTCACAATATCAATTATCTGCTCGGCCCAAGTATCGGGCAAGCATCTCGAATTAAACACATCCAGACATAACTTGTGACGTCCTGCCTCCTCCCGAACCTGTTCTCCCAGCTTCCACTCCAGGTAGGTCTGTCTCATCCATCTGGGAGCCCACGTTCCACACCTGGGTCCGCAGTGACTCCCATTCCTCATGCCCAGCAGCACCTCCACCCTCTCCGAGCCTGAACCTTCCACGCACACTCAGCACCTGATGGCATCACCCGCTCCCCAGCCACCAGCCCCGCCCAGAGAATATCACTTCTTGTGCTGTCTATTCAGCAACCGCCTCCCTGGTTTCCCAGTCTCAGATTTATGGTCATTTCTCCAAAGAAATTCTCCTTCTAAGTAATATTTCAGGTAGTATTACTCCACTGCTTACAGCCATGGAAGTTTTCTCATGGTTGTTGGTCTATGCCAAGGCTAATATGTCTGTCTGTTATCTACCTATCTATCTACCTATCATATCTGCCAATATGTATATCTGTCTAGCCATCCTGTCTCTCTGTTTGCTTGTCTATATCTGATCTTTCTTGAACACGCCCTTCCCTGGAATGTAAGTGCCATGGGGATAAGCACATTGACTATTTTATTAACTGTAGTATCTCCAGCATATGCCATCATGACATAGTAACTGCCCAATACATCTTTGTTAAATGAATAAAGTATTTGCAAGGCTTTGGGGAATTAAAGGTTAAAACCCTTTAATTCCCTGAGAAGTAGAAAAGGTTCATTTCACATGAAATTGGTGGATTTATAAGAGGATACACTTACTAACAGCAGAATGTGCCTGCCTCTCACACTGGGTAGCATTTCCTAGACCTTGAGAGAAAGCAGGTCAGAGAGAAGCAAGGTACAACTTGATAGGCCTCTGCCCTAAAATAGTCCTCTCCCTGTCCTCCCAGAAAAGGGAGGACAAAACAACACAAATACGGAGGGAGACCTGAGTGCACCGAGACCAGCAGGCAGGTGCTCTGAGGGGCCACCTCAAGCTGAGAGGAGCGAGGTTCACCCGCCACACCCCTCCAGCTGGGAAGGTGGGAGCTGAGTTGTGACGAGTGAACTTGGTTCCCTCTGCGGAACCCGTGTCTTTCGTGTTGGAATTGGCACCAGTTGGATCTCCATTGATGTTGCGCCTCAAGTGAAGCAGGTGATCCCAATGTGCCTCCTGGGCCGCTTGGATTTCCTAACCAGAGCTGGTCCACAATGGGCACCGGCCAAGGACTGGAGGGGAGGGGGGCGGGGAGGGGGGGCGCTGCCAGGAGAACCTTTCTCCAGGTACTTGCTGCAAGATGTCACCCCCTGACTCCCCACCGGGTGTGTAAGAGGAGAGTCTGAGGACAAAGCCATGCAGAGGAGCCCGGGACAAGAGCTAGAGGGAGAGAACCTGGGCTCGGCCAGCCCAGATTTCTGGCCTGTAACCACTGCCTACATCTGACTCCCAGCAAAGCCTTTCTGCTTTGATCTCCACCCCCAAGCAGAACCAAGCCATCGTATAAGCAAATTCCACAGCTGAGAGCTGCTGCTGCAAACATCCTGCTGCAGGGGCAGGCCCACCTCTTCTGTAAACACTTGGGGGGTCAGATGCACCCCGGGAGGCCTGTGGACGGACGCAGGGCTCCATCTGCGAGCCCGAGTTCTGTGTCACCGTGAACTGGTCACGGTGAGAATACCGCTGTGTCCAGAGCTCAACTACAGAAAGGCCTGGATGCTTTGTTTCACCCATACAGTTTCTGCTAAATTTCTGGTAAAATCATACCGTCTGGCCACACACAGTCTATATATAGGGACGTCCTGTCAGAACCAACAAATAATCACGTAGCAATACGCTGCCATTCCTGTTCTCAGCATCAACCCGGGGCCCACCTAGCCCCTGCACTGTGCTTGGAGTGTGCAGAGCCCATCTGATCAGAAAGTTGCTGAAGTCAGGGAGGCAGAGGTCAGACTAAGGAAGCCCCTTCCATGCAAAACCACGGTAGGCGTCTGGATGATCATGAAAGTCTCAAGTCTCTTGAATCCAAAGCAAAGCAAATTCTCTATAAACATGGGAGTTTCCTCCTAACGGGAGGATGGCTGCCAAACCTCAAGCGAAGAAACTTAGATGTAAAGTTTTCTTTTAAAGTGCTTAACATCATTGAAAAACTTCATACTAAGACATTGTTTTAATGAAAAAGCGTTTATAAAAGGCGGGGGAGAAGAATTGCACTTTGGAACTGCAAAAGCTCCGAATGAGCTCAGGATGTGGAAATGATTCACAAGCTGATCAGAGACAATAAACTCAGGCTGGGTCCGGGGCTGGGGTGTGGGGGGGAGACAGGGACCTTAGGGTCCTTCTTAAAGGGCATTGCCAGGAGGGTGAGGAAATGGACTGGTTTCCAATCTACCGCCCACCAAGGATCTGGAACGGAGGCAAGGGACTCCAGGGTTTCCCAAACTTTTTTTCCATCAACAAGATCATTATTCTTCTCCATGGTTTCTCTCGGAAAAGTTTAAAAGTTTAGGAACAGTTTTTCAATTTTCCATTCATTATTAAGCCTTATACCATACATGAAGTAGAGGTTAGTCACTAACTTGATAAAATCTCCACCAACATCAAAGAAACAACATTTAGAACTGTTTCCAACTGATTAACCCTTAGTCAACATAAAAGCGACTTCACCTATCCAGGTAAGCTTTTAAAAGTGCCTTTAGCTCAGAACCTTTGCGGGAACACTAACCATGAACACCTGCCGGTAACGTGGGCATTGTTTCCGAAACCACTTCTGATGTTTCCTTGGGTTAAGTACTTCCTTTGACTTAAGGAGACAAAGCTGCCAGCTCTAGAAATCAAAACCGGTCTCTCTGGCCAGATCGTTAACCTTCCTAATCCAAATTCTAACCCGGACTTTAAACAACACCAATCACTTGAATCCAAACATTGGTGGGGCCTGGGCTGCATTTCTAGTTCCTGGACCCCAGGTGCAGCCAGGGGCCAGAGTCGGGGTGCTGAGAAACGTGACTTCCAGCCCAGGACACCTTGACCCTTTCCCTGCTGAAGCTCACAAGATCCTGGCTCGAAGCTGAAAACACGTTCCACTCCAGCCAGATCATTTGGTGTAAAAAAATGGACAGTGTGCTTAGGTCTGAAACGACACAGGGGTATGTCCTGTCAGGATGCATTTGCAAACAGACGGGTGTGGGAGGACTCTGTGACCCTCAGCTAGCTTGTGTGACCCCACCAGCCTGTCTCTCAGACATTCTTCCCCTCTGACCTGAATCACTGTCCTTCCTTTGGAAATTCCATCCCTTTAATTCTAAACAGTGAGAAGTCTCCTGAGAATAAAGATTCCAAAATGGGACAAAAGCGTCAAATCAAGAGTAGTTGAGCGTTAGACCTCTGAACCAGGAGGTCACTGTTCCATTCCCAATCAGGGCACATGCCTGTGCTCCATCCCCAATGGGGGGCGTCAGGAGGCAGCCGATCGATGATTCTCTCTCATCCTCTCCCATCATGGATGTTTCTATTGCTCTCTCCCTCTCCCCTCCTCTCTGAAATCAGTAAAAATGTGTACATATTTTTTTTAAATGTCGAGTCATTCTTGATGAGCAAAGATCTTTCCCCATTGTTCTTTTCAATCTCACAAGAGATGAGTAGTAGTATTTACACACTGTACAGATTTTTTGTGTAAATAGAACAGTAAGCCTAGCCACCAGGTCTCCTGAAACATGATCAACAGGGTGGAACTTGTTCTGATTGTTGTAACCTCCAACACAGTGATCTGTGACACCTCCCCGGGCAGCCACTGGGCAGGTGTTCCCGGAGCCGGCAGCGCTCCGGGGTGTCTCCCAGAGATTCCCCAACTAACATCCCCCTATGTGGGCTCCTCAGCTGGTGACCCTGGGAGCAGGCCTTGCAGCCTTAGCAGCAGCAATGGGGACCCAGAAGTGTGGGTTGGAAGCGGGTGGAAAGGACAGGTTTCCACCAGCAGGTCACTCTCATTTCCTTCTCCTCAGGTACCAACTCAGAGCCGGCTCACACCTGTCCCACTGGGGCAGCCCCGCCTGCCTCAGATCCACCGGGTCCCCAGGGCGGTCCATGGGGCTCTTAGGCTCTCAGAGGCCTCAGACTGTGGGGTGATGGCAGGGAGGGAGGGCCAGGTGACAGCTGCAGGGCTGTCACTTCGGGAACCCCCACCAAGCACAGTCACCCCCTCTTTCTGCCTCCTGCTCCCCCAACCCAAGCATAGCCACACTCAGCCGTCACCAAAGTTCTAGAATATCACCTATTCAAACCAAATGGGAGGAAAATGATGCAAACCCATAGCCTTTACATACTAGACACACAGAACACATTGCAATGAAAATCAAAAGCTTCGGAAGAACTTTTCTGTGAATTGTAAAGACTGAGAGAGAGTAGCCCTGAGTCCAGACCACTGTGGGGCTGAGTCCTGATGTCGCCCCTAACTCCTGAACGGAGCTCAGGGGACCTCCTCGTCACCCCAACTTGTGACGGTGCGTACGCAGGGGACCTGAGCGTCGCCCCTAACTTCTGAGGTGCGTAGGGGATCCCCGGGTCAATAGATGCGCAGCAGCGAGAACCCCTGGCACCGTCTCTCCTCCACCAGCTCCCTCTCCGGCAAAGGGGAAGAGTCCTCCCGCCTCCGGGTCCACGGCCGCCTCGGTACTCACTTGTGTGACCCGACCCTGGTCCGCTCCGGGGCCCCTGGAGCGCGGACGCCCAGCCAGGAAGAGGAAGGAGCGGTGCTCCGGCCCCGCCTCCCGGCGCAGGGCGGGCTCGCGGGGCGCACCTGGCACAGGTAGCGCGGGGCTGGGGCGGCTCTGCCCGGGTGGCCGCCAGGGGAAGGCTGTGCCCGATTCGGTCCCGAGGTGGCCTCTAGGGCACCCCACCTTTCAGAACCGAGGCGACTCGGCTGACGGTCCCTGGCCCGGAGCGGACGGTTGTGCGCGGGGTTCCGACCGGGGCACCGGGCGTGGAGTGGGGTCTCGGGTCCCAGAGGGGCCCCTGGTTGCGTGGGGACCCCGCTCACCCCAGATCGCGAGCCTCCGGTTCCGCCCGCGAGGCCCAGGTGAGGGGGAACGTTCACCTGAGCCGCCCAGGTCCCCGCCCCTCCTGTAAGGCTCTGAAGCCCAACCCCAGTCCCACCTAGTGCCCGGGGTCCGGGCGGGCGGGCGCCCTCCCCACCCTTGGGTGATCCCTCTGCAGAACCCTGACCTCGGTCCGCCCCACCCCGCGCCGTCCAGGTGACTCACGACCCCGCCTCTCCTTGGGTCCCGCCCCTCCTCCAGGTTTCAGCCCCGCCCTCTCCTCCGCTCCTCCCCCTAGACTCCGCCCACCAGGCTGTAGCACCGCCTGAGGCCCCGCCCATAGGCCACGCCCTCCAGAATATAGCACCGCCCCCTCTCCGTCCCTCCCCTGAGGCCTCTCGGCCCCGCCTCCCGCCGCGTAGTGTACGCCCACTGCGCAGGCGCGAGTTCGCCCCAGGAGGCTCTAAAGTCGAACGGCGCAGGCGCACGGGACAGTCCTCTCAGAGTGCGCATGCGCTGCGCCTGTACTGTTCCTACGCGGTCTGTGGGCGCCTCCGTGTTTGCGCGCGAAGATGGCTGAGCAGGCACCGAAGTCGGTGCTGTTCGTGTGTCTGGGTGAGACGTGCGATTCGAGCCCCGGTCCCTCTTCCCTACGGGTTGGGTGGGCCCCGTGCGCTCGGGGCTGCGCGCCGGGCGAGGACGTGGGTCCTGAGGATGGGCCGGGCGTCCCGCTTCCCCTCCACGCAGCGATGCGCCGCGGCCCGGTCTGTCTGCACGGCGGGTCCCTTCGCCGCCCCTCGCCCGTCCTGTGTCCGAGCCTGGCCCTTCCCGTGGCTCCTGCCGGAACCCCTGTCAGCCCTCGCGGGGGAGCCCTGACGCCGCGGGAGGGGAGGGGAAGGCTCTGCTGCCCCAGACCCAGCACAGCTCGGCCTTGGACGGTGGTGGTGTCCACGGCCCGGGCCTGTGAGTGAATCTGAGCTGAAGGCAGATGCACTGCACGGGTTTGGAGTTTGGGTTGTAAACGCCAAACCGGAGAGACCCCATTCCTCAGCTCTCTGCGCAGGCACCCTCCTCTGTACCTGGGCGGGGGAGGTGGGGGGGTGACGTCTCTCGCCGCCCCCGGGGATGCTGACGAGCAGCTTCTGGGTGCGGAGGGAGGAGTTGCTGCCCGGTGTGCATCGAGGGCTTGCGGCCAGGCGTCTGCCAACTGCCTCTGTTTCACGCGTTGCAGGCCCTCCCTCACACATGAAGGGTCCAGTGTGGCTGGGTTCCAGCTGCTTTGCTTGACGGGGATTTGAATCGCAGACCATTTTCTCATGTCACAAGAGGTTCCTCTGCTTTTGAGGATTTTTAGGATATATTTAAAATGTGGAAGTTAAATTTAGCTCCGTGGGCTATACATAACAAGGGTGGTGGTTTTTTTGGCCCCCGGCTCCAGGCCTGAGGATGGGAGAAGCCTTCCTCGCGGGATGGTGAGCAGCTGTGGTGCTGAGATTAGACCAAAAGGGCGGGGCTGCAAGAGGGACCAGCCAGCAGGGAGGGAGGATGGACCGAGCCCCACAGGGATGTGGGGTGATGAACCCCGTCTCACCTGGGACCTGTGCACGGGACAGTGGGTGCTGTTTCTAAATGTACAAACCTTCTTCCTTCAGAGCCTTTACTTAGACTTTTCAGACTAAAGTAAAGAGTGTCACATGCTTTCCACTGAATCAAACTCCTTCCTTTGGCAAGATTATTAAGTGTGTTTCTGTTTTTGAAAGATAGCTGAGCCACAACCCGCACGGTTTCAGGTGATACCATATTCGTGATGTCAGGATTTTTTCTGACAACCACTCAATGTGTGTGTCACACACTGTGCTGGGTGTTGGGGCCTCCCTGCGTGGCATAGATGAAGCACCTGCCCTTGGAGAATTTAATTTCTTTTCCGAGTCTCTTATTTTGAAATGAAGGTATTGAATAAGTACATATTATACTTCTAATTTGGGAAAAGCAAACTTGAGACTTGGTAGATTGAAATTTTTTTCCTAGAGGAATCTGAAGATGACGTAAGTTTCGCAACTTTTCTGAAGGTGGAACCTGGAGCCCTGTGTTTTCCTGACAAGCTCTCCCTTAAACGACATGTCAGTTTAGTGATGTTGAGGATAAGTTATAAGCAAGCATCTCTTACCTGCGGATCTCTTAGGTCAGTGGCCGGCAAATTCAGCCAACAGAGCCAAAAACCACAACTCTCGAGCTGTGAGCCGCAGTTTGCCAACCACTGTCTTAGGTAGAACTTTAACGTCTAATCTTTTCAGTAGTAAATTTTTTCTTCTTACCTACATTTATACAGATACCTTCTTGCTCCAAAAGTAGCCATCGGGGGGAAAAGTGTGGAATAAAGCCCATTCATCCGGTCGCCCTGACTCAGGTGCCCTTGCAAGATGGTGCCCGTTAAGGTCCTCTCCGGTCTTTAAAGATCCACTCTAATCTTCCTTCCTTGTTTTCTGAAACCAGTTTTCTTCTTAGGTTGTTTATTCTTTTTTAGAATTCTTTCCTGTCCTCCCATCACCAGCATTGATTTTCTTGTTTTATTGTAGCTAACTCTGTATCTCTGTAAATACATTGCTTGGCACATGGTAGAGATAATTTGAGAGAAGATTTTGTCTCTTATCTTTTCCCCTTGTGACTGAGAAAAGGGATGGCTTTTGTCCTGGCTCCTGGAAGGAGTGTCTTGTTCTCGGGGAGCGCCCTGCCTTGCGTGGGGGACAGAGGAGATAACTCAGCACTGGGGCGCTGGATCCAGCCACTGGCTGATAATCCGGCAGTCAGGCGGTCGTGCCTACTTACTGAGAACCCGGCGCCCCCTCTGCCTCAAGCCTGGTGTGTATCTTGGGCTCACGCTAGTGACGGGGTGATGTGTCCCTGAGGCCAGAAAGCTTTCTGCTGGACACCCTCCCAGGATCTGCTGGACGCCCCTTAACTTGGGCTGGATCTGCTTTTAACGTTTTACTAAAATAAAAGTGTAGTTAGAAGTATAGCGTTTTCCGGAATGCTGATAAGTCCCCTTAAAGGATTATTTAACCTGTGGGACTCCCAAACTTGTGGACGACTGGTCTGAGTGAGGGTGGTCCCTTAGAAGCCGTGCCTGTGACTCAGGCCGACTCGTGGGTCCAGCCACTCCAGCAAGGAATTCACACGGGATACAGGGAAAGTGTGTGCTGACGACTCATACCTAACCACATTGGGGTGTGTCTTATGAAATAGTAGTAGTCCTTGTTATGTGCAATATACTTGAAAATGCGTTATCTTTTAACGGTTGTATTTCATTTGAACATTAGTTGGTTACTACCCACTGAGATGATTTCATGACCCACTTCGGGGTCGTTGATAGCAGCCTGGAAAACTGATTTTGGTTATGGTTGTCTTTCTGATGCCTTTGTCATTGGTGCCTTGAGTGCTTGGACCGTGGTTGTCAGACCTTTGAACTTGGGCTTGGCCAGCTAGTGCTCACAGGTTCTGCCTCCGTGGACAGGGCGATGGCCTCCAAGCAGATGCTCTCCCGGGAAAGGCGCGCCCTGGGCAGGTGTGACGAGACCGGCCGACCATGCTGTGGGGCAGTCAGCACCTGTCCTCCCTCAAACCGAACCCTCACTTCTGCCCTCTCCTGTTTTTTTTTTAAAGGTAACATCTGTCGATCACCCATTGCTGAGGCAGTTTTCAGAAAACTTGTAACTGATCAAAACATTTCAGATAAGGTAAGAGCCGTTCACTGTCTTAGAGAGGCCGACCGGAATGCCTTTGGGGCAGGAAATTGCGAAAAAAATTTTTTTTTCTCCTGCAGTGGAGGATAGACAGTGCAGCGACCTCCACGTACGAAGTAGGAAACCCTCCTGATTATCGAGGGCAGAATTGCATGAAGAAGCATGGTGTCCCCATGAATCACGTTGCCCGGCAGGTACCGTACCTGAACCTGAAGGTGCACGCGTGTGTTTTGTGTTACAGTGGGTCATTGACAGCAGTGCTGTTTCTGCCTGGAACGTGGGCCGGGCACCAGATCCAAGAGCTGTGAGCTGCCTAAGAAATCATGGCATCGACACAGCCCACAGAGCAAGACAGGTAGAAGAGATCTCCCTTAACTTTAATGTCTATCACGCAGAGACCCATAGCTTTGGAGGCTGTGAGAGCTTAACCAGACTTGCCTGTTGCTGGCTGTGTTTATTCACGGTCTGTGTAATTGCGACAGTACACCCTTCCATTTCACTTCTGGGTCCACAGACTTGGGTTCTTGGAATTTACTGAGTGAAACAAAATTAGTGACTGATTTGTTAGGATGAGAGCCCTGGGTGGGAGCTGCAGTCCCCTCCTCTGAACAAGCCACTGGGACACTTGCTCCCTTCACAGGGGTGCTGCTGGGGTAAGGTCTGTCAGTCTGTACCCGGGCATCTTCACCGGAGAGGCACCTTGGAAGCCTCAGGCCGCGCTGACATTGTTGTGGGTGCACAGCCTGCACTCCAGCACTGGATCCTCTGGGTTTAGGTTCCGAGCGCTGCCCAGTGGGACCTGTGGTGATGAGGATAGTGCTCTGTGTCTGCGCCCTCCGGGGAGGCAGGTGACCCATTTAACTAATGTAATCGCCCCTGGGATTGGTGGACACCTGACCAGCTCACGTACCAGAGGGGCAAGCTCCTAGAGAGGTTGGTTCCCTTGGTCATTCTGAATGTCTCATCCTCTTTAGCAGGAACTGTGATTATGTGATGGCGATTCAATGGATTTTTTAAAATCTGGCAAAAATTTTCTTCCTTCCTCTTGTATCCAACCTAAGGGAATGTCAGGCTTCGTGGGCCTAACAGGACTGCAGGTCAGCATCCGAGGACAGGAGGCCCTGTCCCGAGACGGGCTTTGAGGTCTTCGGGGCAAGGAGCTGAATGCTTTGAAAATCAGTCGTCAAATATGTGACATTTCATTAAGTATGGATGGCAATGCAAGCACTGTGAATTAATATTAGTGCTTGAATCAGAACTTTAATCCTCGTAATACTCAGTTGTGGAAAGCTTTTCAGATTGCCTTGCCACACCGCACTGTAGTTTAATTTGATCATCACAATTTTTATCCTCTTCATTGCCCTATAGGGAAGGGAGTAGTTGTTAAGTCCATTTTGCAGATCAAGAAACTGAGTTCTGGAGAGAAAATAAACGACTTATCTAAAATTACCCAGCTTTAGAGAGCTGGGATTTCATCATCACTTTGTTTTAATAAAAACATTAAGGTTGTGAGCTTAAATTTCTAAAGTATTTCTAAAACAAAATTGTTTTAGAAATACTTCTAATACATTAATGATGCCTCATGGCTGATTGATGTTTCTCTCCGATCATCGATGTTTCTAACTATCTATCCCTCTCCCTTCCTCCCTGTAAAAAAATCAATAAAAATATGTATATTTTTAAAAAATGCCTCAGAAGTTAGACATTATTTTTGGCTTAGAGAGGTTTACGCAGATCTGTGAACTTCAGTTTCTGGCTGTGTTGTTTGACTCTGTGTGTTAGCCATTTACTATTTAAATTACCTGTCGTATGGATTGGTCTCTTTCTTAAAAGGAATTTTCTTTGGACAGAGGAGTGAATTTTCTCATTTGCCCATCTAATCTGGTCAGGCTTTTGCACGCTTTGCCAGTCTTTCTTTTGTATTTTTTAAAGAAAGTAGACATATTTTGAAGAGTTCTTCAGAATTATGAGCAATCATGCTTTCATATTTTCTGCTTTTCACTGGGATCTGATGGTTTTTCATACATTGTTATATACTAACAGTGAGTACAAAGAAAGTATTTTAAATATATAAGGTAGTTTGGTTTTTAAGAAATCAAAGCTAGAAATTTTATTTTGAAAAAATACCAGCAGTTAGCAATTTGAGAAGCAGTATGTATTCCCATATATCCTATTTTTGCCTTTTTCTTTTCTTGTTTTTAAAATTTTTTTTCCTCAAATTTTAAAACTTTACTGCTGGTTTAAAAACTAGTGCTAGTGAATATGTTTTATAAATCAGTGTCATATCAGATCTTTAATTGTAGGATCTCGCCAATGTTTATAGGTTTTCTCTTCAGTCACTGTCACCATTTGTATGAGAACTATTGTGTTTTGCTGCTTAAAAGGTTCATTTCCCCAGTGCCTTCCACTGGGTTTAATAAAGAACATGCTTGTGGTTGTCTTTTCTCTATCACGGGCGGGCGCAGGCAGTGCCTCCTGAGCAAGCGAAGGCCTGCGTCCGGTCAGTGCCGTGGGTTGTTTACTTCACTGGACATTCTTTCCTCTTTTCAGTAAACCTCTCTGACATGAGCACCCAGAGTCAGTACGTTTCTGCAGCATGACCAGCCTCGCTGCTCCCCCTCCTCCAGAAGTCACTGTGGAAAGTGGGTCCCATCTCTGGCTCCGGTGGCTCCTGCCCTGACTCCCCACTGCGTCTGTGGCAGGCAGCCCTCGTGGTCACTGGGGGCCCCGGCACCTGACAGCTGTGCGCAGTTCACGTCCAGCTCTTGCCAGACACGGGTGGCTTCTTGCGTGAAGCTCTGCACTGGGGATGTTCTTCTGTGCGTGTGCTCCGGGGAACGCCAGTGTGCGGTTCTCTTGGACACACCCAGCGTCACAGGGTGTCCAGGTTGGATCCACACGCAGACGTGGGATTTTCTTATGGGGTTGTTGGTTTGTTTTGTTGATGTTGAGCTGCATGAGTTCATTCTGTATTTTGGATATTAACCTCTCATTGGATAGATGATTTATAACTACCTTCTCATTCAGTGGGTTTTTGTTTTGTTGATGGTTTCCTTTGTGCTAAAAAAGCTTTTTAATTTGATGCTGTCCCAGGTTTTGCCTTTCGTTGTCTTTTCCCTGGGAGACATAGCCAAAACAATACTGCTAAGACCCACCTCGGAGAGTTCACTGCCTGTTCTCTTCTAGGAATTTGTGGTTTTCACTGGCTTACATCGAAAACATTTAGTCCAGTCCATTTTGAGTTTATTCTTGTACCTGCTCTAAGAAGGTGGTCTGTTTTCATGATTTTGCATGTGTCTGTCTCGTTTTCCCAGCACCATTTATTGACTAGCCTGTCTTTACCCCATTGTCAAATGTTAACTAACCATAGAGGCATGGGTTTATTTCTGGGCTCTCAATTCCATTCCATTGGTCATGTCTGTTTTTATGTCTGTATTATGCTGTTTTCATTGTAGATAGTTTGAAATCAGGTGGTGTGATCCCTCCAACCTTGTTCCTTTCTCAAGATTGCTGTGGCTATTCGGGGTCTTTTGTGTTCCTTATTAATTTTAGGATTATTTGGTCTAGTTCTGTTAAATAGGCTATTGGTATTTTGATAGGGTATTTTGATAATCTTTAGATTGCTTTGGGTAATACACACATGTTAACAATGTTAATTCTTCCAATCCATGAACATGGTGTATTATTCTGTCTTCTTCAGCAATGTCTTTTCACTTTCCAAGTACAGGTCTTTTACCTCCATGGTTAAATTCACATGTACACTGAGTGGCCAGATTATTATGATCTCTGAACACATAATAATCTGACCACTCAGTGCGTCTGTGTGTGTGTAATATGTATATATATATTAGAGGCATAAATTTGTGCATGGGTGGGGTCCAGCCAGCCTGGCCAGGGGGAGGGGATGTGGGCGGCTGGCCAGCCTGCCTGCTGGTCGAACTCCTGGTCGAGAGGACAATATGTATATTAGCCTTTTATTATATAGTATACACACTGAGTGGCCAGATTATCATGCATTCAGAGATCATAATCTGACCACTCAGTGTATATAAAATGAAGTTGTAAATGGGATTGTTTTCTTAATTTGTCTTTCAAGTAGTTTGATATTGATGTGTAAACATGCAACTAATTTCTGAATGTTAATTTTGTATCTTGTTACTTCACTGAATTCATTTATCAGTTAATCTTTAGGGTTCTATATATAAAGTATCGTGTCATCTGCCAATAATGACAGTTTTACTTCCTCCTTTCCATTTTGGATGCCTTTTATTTCTGCTTCTTGTCTGATCGCTATGCTAGGTCTTCCAGAACTATGTTGTATGAGTCGTGAAAGTAAACATTCTTGTTTTGTTCCTGATGGTAAGGGGAACACTTTTACTTTTTCCCTGTGGGATTGATGTTAGCTGTGGGTTTGTCACATGTGGCCTTCCTTATGTTGAGGTATGTTCCCTCTACTTCCACTTTGCTGAGTGTTTTTAACATAAATGGGTGCTAGATTTTGTCAGTTTTTCTGCATCTGTTGATATGACTGTGATTATTACCTTTCATTTTGTTTATGATATATCACGTTTATGGATTTGTGAATATTGCATCAACCTTGCATCCCTGGAATAAATCCCACTTGATCATGGAGTATGATCTTTTTAATGTATTGCTGAATTCGGTTGGCAAATATTTTGTTGAGGATTTTTTTGGTCTGTGTTCATTGGGGAGATATTGGCTTGCATTTTTCTTTTTTAGAAATGTTTCTGTCTGATTTGGGAATCAGGGTAAGGCTGACCTTGTGAATGAGTTTTTAGAGCCTTCTCTGCTCTTGAAATTTTTGGAATAATTTGGGAAGAAAAGGTGATTTGAAGCCATTTGGTCTCTGACTTTTGTTTGTTGGAAGCTTTTGATTACTTTGATTTTGTTACTAGTAATCTGTTCAGATTTCGTTTTTTTCCTGACTGACTCTTTGAAAATTGTATGTTTCTAGGAATTTATCCATTTCTTCCAGATTGTCCAATTTGTTGACATATAGTTGTTCATAATATTTTCTTAACAGTTCTTTGTATTTCTTTGGTGTAAGTTGCTGCTACTTCTCCCCTTTCCTTTCTGATTGTATTTATTTGGGTCCTCACTTTAATCTTGCATGATTATCTTTTCAAAGAACCAGCTCTGGGTCTTCTTTCTATTTTTTGGTCTCTACTTTTATTTCTACTTTGATCTTTATTATTTTCTTACTTCTATTCACTTTGGGCTTTGTTTGCTCTTTTTCTAGTTCCCTTAAGGTGTGAGGTTAGGTTGTTTGAGATTTTTATTATTTCCTGAGGTAGGCCAGAAATACTATGAATTTCCCTCTTAGGATTGCTTTCACTGTGTCCCATAGATTTTGGGTCATTGTGTTTTCATTTTCATTTGTGTGTGTATAACATTTTGATATGTTAACTGAATTCTGCATTGTTACTAAGAAATTAAAGATGAAGTATTAACTCCTGGTCTACATATTGTACTTTATATTTATTCAGGAACTTTATAATAATAAAACTATAGAGTCTTAGTGCACGGGTAGGGTCCCTAGGCCTGGCCGGCCATCAGGGCGGATCGGGGCCTGCTACCGGCTGCTGGCCTGGCCTCCCTTCATTCCGCGCTGCCCACTGGTTGTCAGCACACATCATAGCCGCTGGTCAGACTCCCAAGGAGAGAGTTTGCATGTTAGCCTTTTATTATATAGGGTATTTTTTTTGCAATACAATTTTAGGAAATAGGTTAACTCTATTTTCATTTTAAATTACCCTAAATTTAATTTTTGAGTAATAGATTCTAATATAGCACATATTTTTACTGCTCTGTATTCTCTAGGCTCGATTGGTATAAATATAAATGCTGTGTTGATGACATCTTGTGTAATTTCAGGTTACTAAAGAAGACTTTGTCACATTCGATTACATGCTGTGTATGGATGAGAGCAATCTGAGGTAATCACCTTTCTGAGGGTGTTTCTGTCCAACCCTCATTCCAGTGGCAGGCCAAGCAGTTTGCTGTCCAAGTGGCTTTTATATTCTCTTAAATTTTTTATTAGATAGTGGTGGCCACAGGTTATAGAACTAATTTATTTAGAATAGTAAGAAATTCAGAGAGTAATTTAGAATTGTCTTATGGCTGTATTTACAAAGAGACACTGCTCAGATGGGGGAGAGCAGCTGGCGTGAGGGGCAGTGCCTCCCAGTGGTGCGGTGCCATTCTCGCGGGGAGGGGCTTTGCTGTGGCTGCAATGACTCCTGGATAGTGTGGTGGTTTATTGTGTTTCTCATCTGACTCCCCCCACCCCCTCCTCCGCAACTTCAACCTCATGCAAATAAACATGACAGAAAACATCTTGCTCTATTTAAATTGTTGATTGCCTTAATTGATTTATAAAAACAACAACCTGACGCCATGAAAAATGGCTGACCCTGATGTAATGGGTTGTCAGCTCTGGTGCCAAAGTCGCAATCAGTAGGTGTGCATGGTTGCCCCCTCTTAGCAGGGACTCCATGCACAGGCCTCTGAGAAGAGGGTGTCAGTGTCTGTGCCAGCTCAGGTGCAGCTGAGGCCCTGAAGTGAGCAGTGAGGCCAGCACAGGAGTGACCATTGAGGCTGAGGGCTCTGGAGTGAGCAGTGAGGCCGGCACAGGAGTGAGCAGTGAGGCCAAGGGAACAGGAGTGAGTAGTGAGGCTGACAGGGATCCAGCACCTCGAGAGTGGACAGCCCTCAGGGCCAAGTTCCCAGGGGCCTTTCAAGATGCACGGATGTCTCTGTCTTAACCCTGAGCCGGTGTCAGATGGATTTCACGGGAAAATCTAGGGCTTTGGATGCATGTTTGGGGTCAAAGGTCGGGAGACAGTGCTGCTGTGCAGCTGCCGAATGGCTGCTTGAGGTCGGCTGGTCCCGTGCCTGACAAACATTCAGGTCAGGCCACCACTGCTGGGTGTTTCATGTCCCTGTGTAACCTGAGGTCACTGGTCGGAAAACTAAGTTACTGCTTCAATTTTACAGAGATTTGACTCGAAAAAGTCATCAAGTCAATAACAGCAAAGCTAAAATTGAACTACTTGGGAGCTACGATCCTCAGAAACAGCTCATTATTGAAGACCCCTATTACGTGAGTATGCCCGGGCCCACACGGGGCTGGTGTGAGGACCACCCCGCGTGTCCAGCCACAGGGAGTGACGTGCTGAGGTTCATGGGGCATTTTTGTGTCACGGGTTTAGTTGTTTTTTCTTTCCTCCTAGGGGAATGAGTCCGACTTTGAGACCGTGTACCAGCAGTGTCTGAGGTGCTGCAGGGCCTTCCTGGAGAAGGCCCACTAGTGCGTCCGCCCCCGGAGCCCGCTGGTGCCCGGCCCCACGTCCCAGCCGAGGGTCACGTCCGTAGCTCAAGGCCAGTGCTGGTACTTCCGTCCACTTGCTGTTTCTTACTTTAAAAATAATTGTAGATGGAAATCAGTGGCTCTGTTTGGCAAAAGAATAAATATCTTTGACTCAGACAGTTTATGGGGCACATGAAGTGTTCTTACACCAGTGGGGCCTCCCACTTTGCTCCCGTTGCAGATGAAACCGTAGAACAGCCTAACCCCTCTGTCAGCATGTGAGCCTCATCAGGCACCTGCCCTCCCTCTTCCCCGAGTCTGGCCGACGGGAGGAGGAGCTCCCTGTCCCCGGCAGGAGGGCCCTCCCACAGCAGGAGTGTGTGCATTCACACCGTGTGTTTGTAGGAAAGAAAGGCTCCTGGAATAACAGTCCTTCCCAGTTTCTGTCTAGCTTGTAGCATAAGGGAGTCAGCTTATTTGTCCCATTTGAGCCACAATTATATCCAGAAAGGACACTTGTTAGCTGCTTTATCTGTGGTTGGTAAGAATTGGAAAAACTTTTATGTTGGAATGCTTAAATATTGATGTGGTAATACGTATTCTTCAGTGCTTAATTTATAGGTAATTTCTATGTTCTTTCAGAATATAATCTAAAATTCATATGGAGACATGTTAGAGAAGACTTCAAAATAAACTGGGGAAATTATAAAAATACAACTAAGATGTAAGTCTGCTGTCTGCCTGCTTTTTTATTGACAAGTGGAGAAGAATTGGAAAGGATGCTCTGATTTTCCCTTCCAAATGGTCTGTGGTGCTATATACACAGTTATCTCTGTGTTAGGAGAGACGAGGAAGAAAAAGACAGTCTGTTGATGGAAGAAGTTCGAGGCCCCTGCCTCCCCTGACCCTTATGAGTGGCTGTCACGGTTCCAGGGGTGGCAGTTCACATTGTTCACCCCACTCCTGGCTCTGTCTCCGTCACAGGGCAGTCCCCAAACAGAGTCTGGGAATCACTTCCTGGAGGAGTAATAGTCTGAGGAGGGCTGCCTGCTTCTCCGGGGTGTTGGGGCCTTCTGTCGGCAGCGTCATGAGTATCCCAGGCCGGGATGCTTCGTCCTGAACCCCCTTGTGCCTGCAGGGTGAGCTGGTGGTTGTCCCACCCGTGCACCAGGGATGCAGATGCAGGGCGATGGGAGCCCGGGGCAGGAGACTGTAGGATTCCTTGAGTCTCCATGAAAGCTCTTCCCAGGCCATCCAGGCCCTTGAGGGTAGACTGAGAGTTTGATAAGACCCCTAAAAAGTGAAGGCTGGAGAAATTCTGTCATTAACCGGTGGGAACACAGGATTAAAAGAGCACTTCAAACAATGTACCTGACCTAGCTTCCAGGAATCGCTTACAAAGCCTGAAACAGAACTTTCTTACCCTCTCCTGTTCCTTGATGTTCACGGTGAATGCCTATCGTTTGTTTTTAGTGTTTAATACCAAATCAGGCATGATCCTTAAACCCTAGGGCTCTCCATCCGGTTGTCCCTAGACCAGGGTTCACGAGGAGAAACTCCACTGAGTTCCCTTGTCTTTTTAAATTGAAACCAGTCAGATTTGTGCCTATAAAAACCTGGAGCTGCTTGGCAGTCAAGGTTCCTATAGGGCAGTGCTCCATGCTTAGTCACACGGGAACTACAGGTGCAGCAGACATTGAAATGTTCACTGATAACTGTGATAACTGTTGATTACAAAAATGCACAGCCTTCTCGTTTTGCTTGTTTATGCCTTTTATGTCTTTGGCATGCTGCCAGTATTGTCTTCATCGATTTGTACACTGTGCATTCCCAGCAATGGATGTGTTAGAAAGTAAAAGTCACTTATAAGACTTTATTATAACAAAACATTTTATTACTTGCCTTATTTACAGTATATACATATTGCACAGTAGGCAGATCCTATCTTACATTTGTCACACAAAGGGCAGGTGAATTGACCTCGCTGTGCACACGATTACACTTCACTGTCTCCAAAGCATGGCTGAAGTCATCTTTTAAAAAATTTTTCATGCAATTCCAAATAATATCTGGGAATTTAATTGTAAAAATAACAAAAATATTAAATCATACCATATGCTATATGAAAATATAGTTTCAAATCTATATTTGAAATCTAAAGAAATACTCTGTGATTTCACCCAATCAGGAGAGAGGGGTGTCTTCCATCCTTGCGTGATGTGACCGGCAAGCTCGTGCTCGCTTCTTAAAGGAAATGCGGGTTCACTGTCAGGTTCCTGCAAACAGTGTCAACATACAAAACTGAAGGAATCACGGGAATCTGCAAAAATAACTCTTGTTTGGGGAGGGGGGGGTGAAGTAGTAGGTTCTGTGTCCCTGTTGGTCTCCAAGGCACTTCTCGTGGTTTCCCGTGTGGTCCGCTCACTGCTGAGACAAACACAGGGCTGTCACTCGCCAGTTACCGGCCCCAGAAGACCCATGCTCTATAAGTCATGAACATGATGTCTGTAGACACAAGGAATCTGTGCACATGTGGTTCCCTGTCCCCAGGTGGGAGCTAACTCAACTACGGGTGACTGTGCATCTGTCCAGCGGAAGGCGCGAGGACTGCCGTGAGCACGGGTGGACATCTGGTCCTCAGAGCTCATGGGATGTCCTGGGCAAGACATAACACTGGACCTCCGTGGGAGCGCGTCAGCAAGGGTGCCGAGAAGCAGCACTTCATCTCCACGTGGTCCTGAGCCATCGGCATGGCATCGTTTTAGGAACGGTGATAAGCCAGCATTACTGGGCAAGGTAGTTCTTTGGAGGTATCCCAGGTCTACAAAGTCGGCACGGGTGTGTGAGTCCTGTGTTGATGTGAGTGCCGAGTGAAGGAGTAACTTCAGATGTGCACCCTGTTGCACACACAGACTCATGTGCTAAAAGAGCTTCGCATAAACATACTGTGCGCCAGCCACGTAATCACGTGAGTACTTGATGGGCGGCTGGGACTGTGGACCGGTACGGGCACCTTTTACAGATGTTCTGAGTGTTATGTCAACTTAAAGTAAGGCTACCTGGCAAAAACGTGTGTGTGTCACTGAAGACCCATGAATGGTTACTGGTCCCCAGCGGGACACTGGTCTGTGCCAGCTGATGGTGTGACGCTTACCTCATCCGTCCATGCACACGGGGCTCACGGCCAGCCGGGTCAGCAGCCGAGCACACCTCTTGTAGTCTGCGTGGAGAGAAACCCCGACCCGTCAGTGAATGGCATTTACAACGACTGCGAAGCCATTTAACTCCCTTAAGTCTCCTGAGTCCCCTGGAAGCCATGGCCCCTGAGCTGGTGATGTAATAACTTAGGGTCGGGTGGCAGAGGTGAGGTGATGTGACCAGGAGGCTGTGCTGGGGCTCATGGGAATAACCAGTTTCACTCCTCGACTTCACAGCACAGAGCCTCCTGCATGAAATTCGAGAGAAAGTGGGTCACATTAGGTAGCGGAGCACGAAGACCCAGGTGGAATGCAGCCATCAGCGAATCGGGTGCAGATTGAAGTCCTGGTCCCTGCCATCCCTGCCTCAGGTGCTGCCTCCCCTCTCCCCCCAGCAGCCAGCCGGACCCTGCCCAGGGCCTGCAAAGCTGCCTCAGTTTATAAAGACAGCTGGCTGCTTATGTCACAGAGTCCCACCAGAAGTGGAAGAGTACTAACTGGAACCCCGAAGGAAGGGATCAAGGACAATGTGTCACACCAGCA
This sequence comes from Lasiurus borealis, assembly GCA_004026805.1. NCBI lineage: Eukaryota > Metazoa > Chordata > Mammalia > Chiroptera > Vespertilionidae > Lasiurus > Lasiurus borealis. Next base: position 42,514 of record PVJN01011882.1, read on the forward strand.
CGTAACTCAGCCCCCAGAGGTGCCCTGAGTAGCCAGAGGAGGAGGAGGTATCTGGGTTCAGAGGACAGGATGGTCTCAGTGGAGGCTGGGGTCTCCCACCTGTAGTTTTTACGGGCAGTTCTAGCATCACCTGTGCATCCGTCTCCACTCCGTCCACAGGTCAACCTGTGCGTCCACCTCAGACCTCCCTGAGGTGCAGACCGCCCTGGTCTGGGTAGGACCTGACACCCTCCCATTTCTGGAGCTCCTCTGGGGCCAGGACACACCAAGGACAGAGGCCTCGGGTCCCTTATGCAACCTCCCAAGTGCCCAGAGCAGCGTGGGTGTGGTCCAGCTGCAGGCCTGGGCTGAGAGTGGACCCAGGGAGGGATCCTGATGCAGTGCACAGGTGTGCGGGAGAGCGTGGTTGGGTCTGCTGACGGTGGCCTCTGCCTGTGGGGGACTAGGAGCCTCGGTGGCTGCGGCTGAGTTGCCGTGAGCCCAGGCAACTGGGCACACGTGGTGCCCAGAGAAGGGTTTACAGTGAGTGTGTGCTCTGCACACAGCAGCCTGAGTGTGGGCCTCTGTCCTCCTCCACCATTGGAAGGAGAGAAACAATGATCCCAAGGCCACTTTCAAACTTAGGTCGTTGGCCCTGTGACCGTGAGGCAGGAGGTAACATAGACGGAGGTACACACTTAGACCATAAAGGGAGGCCTCTGGCCTCAGGAGCAGGTTAATAATTCTCAGACAGCAGGTGACTGTCTCGGAGGCAGGAAATGCAGGGATGATGTGTACCAGACCCATATGGCGGGGGTATGAGGTGTGCTGTTTGCCGTGGGGTCACCCCGTCAGCTGCAGGAGCCTGGGGTGCGCTCAGCCTTCCTGGGGCGCTTTTGTGCCTGTGCCTGAACAAGGAGCGCCTCAAATGACACCTGTTGTTATTCAGGGTAACTGCTGCCTGACCTGGGAAAATCCCACTTCCTGTCAAGTGCTTATTTTTTTAAGGCAGGACTGGCAGGTCTCCTTTGCCCCCTGGTCCCCCTGAAAGCAGCTGGTAAGATACTGGGTATCTGCGAACTCGCCCCCTCCCTTCCCCCAGCCATCAATGAGAGCTGTACCCCATCCGAAGAAAAAGGCTTAGGGCTCTCGTAGATGTCATTCTACCTAACAGTGGCTGTTTCATGGACAGCACAGGAGCCGCCGTGGGGAAATGATGCATGTGCCGTCCCGGATAAATACCAGCATGCACGCACGGCAACTCTGCACCGGGAAGGGCAGGCCTGCCTTTCTGAGTCAGTGATGAAGCCGTCGGAAGGGCAGAGTTTTGAAACAGCATTTTACTCCTGGGTGACGAGGGTATCGCTGCCCAGGGAAGCAGGTCCATCACCTCGACTCACCCCGTTCATGGCAGGCACTTTAGTGATTGACTCCTAACGTGTGTGTGATTGGCGCAGATGAAAATCTGTGACCAGAAGGAGCGATACCCACTCCAACCAAGCCTTGGTTAACCGCAGAGAATGTCACCAGTTCCCGGTTTGGCCCTGACTGCCGTCCAGTGCAGTGACTTCCAGGTGAGGGTCACCCTGGCCCCTAACTCCACCGCTGAGGGAACAGTATTAGGAAGCAGGCCAATCTGGGAATACCGCCCCTGCTGCCACCCCCTAGCAGCCCTGCCGTCACTCACATGCCGGGACGGTGCAGTCTCTGGTGTTGTGGTAAAGCCTGTGGAAGTGTTTGCTGCACTTGGGGCTGAAGTAGAGAGGACCTGCGGTGGAAGGAGAGACGGGCATGAGGCTCCTGGGTACCAGGACCTGGCACAGGAGGAGTAGGGGTGGGGAAACCTACCTGTGAGGTGCTTTAAAAACTTGTCCTTCATCCTTAGATCTCGAGGAACGATCTCTGTTGGAGGGGAGAGAAGTTGGTTATTTATTGTGTTGCCTGAAAGAAGCATCTCTCGCATGACCTGACAAGAATGCTGAAGGAACTTACTGGAATGTCTGCATTGCCTATCAACTGACCAGACAGGCCCGAGCCTCCCGCCTGTTGTCCATGACACACGTGAAGACCTGGCATCACGTTTCTCTAAAAGCATGGACGACCCACAGGGCTCGGTGTCCCCTGCCTGGCCTCTACCACAGGACAGGGGTGTGACCCTCAAGTTTAAGGGGAAAGAAATCATGGGTCGGTTGGTTTTGAGTTAGCTCCCAGTGAATAGGTCACTTTCAGGCATGTTTATCTTGAAGAGCTCAGGAATCAATTCTCCACAACCTCTCCCAGTCCTAGAAAAAAAAAATCCTCCTCCTCCAAACAAAAAGGGACGATAGAGTTTTGCTTTTTCTTGGTATATATTTAGGAAACGGATGAAAGGCCTTCAATTCACCTGCGATAAAAGCTGCGTACATGCACAGTTTATCTGGTTAAAACCGTGGTGGACATGAGCTTGGTTTCTGAGATAAAAGAACTCCTGGGAAGCCAAAACCAGTGTGACTCAGTGGAAGAGCATCGGCTTGTGGGCTGCAAGGTCCTAGGTTTGATTCCGGTCAAGGGCATGTATACCTTGGTTGCGGGCACATCCCCAGTGGGAGCTGTGCAGGAGGCAGCTGATCAATCTCTGTCTGTCTGTCTGCCTGTCTGTCTCTCTTTCTCTCTCTCATCGATGTTTCTAACTCTCTATCCCTCTTCCTCTCTGTAAAAAAATCAATAAAATATATTTTTAAAAAAATTTCCTGGGAAGCCCCCTTCCAGCCGACCCAAAGCCCTGGGGGGCATCGGTTCCTGGCCATTCGCCTCCCCCCACCCCCAATGCTTCCTGGCTCAGCCTGTGGCTGCTCTCAGCCAGGCACCTTGGCCCACTGTCCTGCACTAGTCAGGGCCAATCTCCTGTCCTGCACTGGTCAGGGCTGATCACCTGTCCCGCACTGGTCAGGGCTGATCACCTGTCCCGCACTGGTCAGGGCTGATCTCCTGTCCCGCACTGGTCAGGGCTGATCACCTGTCCTGCACTGGTCAGGGCTGATCACCTGTCCTGCACTGGTCAGGGTGATCCATCGAGGCCCCCTCTTTGTCTCAGCAGGAACGCCGGCCTCACCAGAGGCTCAGACCTCCCCCCTGTCCGTCTTCATCTGCTCCAGACCTGCGTCCGTCTCCAGCGTTGACCTTTCCGGTTTGACCTCATTGTGTCGGGAGCGTGGAGGCCGCCCGCTTCCCTGGGAACCCTCCGGGCTCGGCGCGGGGCGGGCCGGGCCATGTTCTCTTGTGTAAAACCGCTGGGAACATGTCCATTCCCAAAGCGAAAGGCCAGGTCTGTGCGGACAGGACCGGCGCAGGGGGACACCCCCGCGTGGGCAGCGGGCGGTGGACGGCTGTCCCGAGCCTCAGGCACGGGCTCCCGATGTTCTCCTTTTAACCACCGACAGGCTCGGCCTTTGTGACACGCGTTTCCCCGAAGACCCTCCACTCCCGCCGCACGGTCTCCGCTCCGCCTCCCGCACTCACCCGCGCGCTGCTCCTCGGGGTCCAGCGCGTAGTCGGCGGCCTCCCTGCGCCCGGGAATGGCGTCCCGCGGGCCCGGGGGCTGCAGCCGCTTGGCCTCCCCCGCGTGGAACCGCTTCAGCTCCTGCATGATCTCCAGCAGCAGCCGCAGCAGCGTCTGCCGGTCCGCCTCCCCGCGAGGCTCGGGGCCGCCCCGGCCGGGCCCCGCCGCGCTCAGCACGAGCAGCAGCCCCAGCAGCAAGGGGCGCCCGGGCCCGCGCATCGTGCGCTCCGCCGCCGGCGGCAGGTCCGTGCGCCCGGGCTCGCGGGCTGGAGGGATGGGCTGTGGGGGGATCGGGAGAAAGTCGGGGGGCTGGCGGGGCGGAGGCCGCCGCTCAGGACCCCGCTGACCCCACCGAGGACCCCACGGACGCGCGCAGGGGCGGCCCGCACGGTCCGGGCCCAGCGCGGGGAGGAGGGCCTCGCAGCGGGGCGCCGGGCGGAGGTCTCCCCGGGACCCGGACCGAGGTCCACCCACGGGGATGCGAGACCGGCCCGGGCCCGGCCCAGCGGAACTTTCCCGCGGGCGCCTCCGGCACCAGAGCCCGGGCGTCGCCAAACTTTCTTCCAGCTCCGGAGCCGCGCCGGGGGGTCCGCCCGCGCCCGTCCCTCCGAGAGGAGCCCCAGTCCCAGCCTTTGGGGGCGGCGTCCCCCACCCCAGGCCCCCCACCCTCCCCGCCCCGCCAGGCCCTCGCCGCGGGGCCAGGTCCCGCACCCCCGGGGCGCTGCGGGGGCGCCGGCCCCAACCCGCCCGGGACCCCCCGGCCCGGAGCCGGGCGCCCACCTGGCGGAGCCGCCGGAGGTCTCGCGGCGTCGGCCCGGGTCCGCGGCTCCGGGTCCTACTCCATGTCGCCGCCGCCGCCGCCGCCGCCGGAGCGCACCGCACCGCACCGCACCGCACCGCACCGCACGCGGGACCGGCCGCACCGCACGCGCTGCCCGGGGCCGCGGGCCCGGCGCTTCTTATCCCCGCGCCGCCGACGTCAGGCCGGTCCCGAGGGCTCCGCGCCGCTTTAATTAGAAGCCGCTGAGCCGCTCGCGCCCCGCGGATCCTCGTCAGACGCCCCACGCCCACCTCCTCCCCCGCCCCCCGCGCCCGCATCCTCCTCCCCCTCCGCCCCCTCCGCCCGTCCTCCCCTCGTCCGCGCCGCGGCTCCCCCCTCCCTCCCCCTCCCCCTCCCCGTCTATTTACCTCCGTTCCTGTCACCGCGAGGAGGAGGAGGAGGAGGAGGAGGGGGAACGCCTCTACCAGGAACTCGCTCTGTGTTTTTGTCTAAATGTGGATCTCGGGGCGATTAAAACGGGAACTGATCGCCTGACATTTAATAAGTCAATTAGCGTCGGCCGGTTTGGGGGGGAGCGGTCCGGGAGGAGGACGTGGGCGGCGGTTTGGGGGGTGGTGGCTGGGAGGCGGGCTGCGGGGCCTGGACCTCGGGGCGCACAGTGGCCCGCACCCCCTCTCCCCCCCAAACCGCAGCCCCCGGAGCCTCGCGGAGGAGCCGCCGGGACCTCGGGGACCGGACCTCTTGGGCGGGTGGCCCGCGCCCCTCCCGGGGACACGCCCGCAGGAGCCCCGGCGCGTCTCCCCAAAGTTTGGTCCCGAAGACGCAGGCGCGCCCCGGGGGCGAGTCCACCCGCTGCCCCGCGTCCAGGGAAACGTGTGGCCCGTCCGCGCGCACCTTCCCGCTTCAGGGGCGCGTGCGGGGCCAGAGCTGGGCGCCCTCCCGGCGGCGGCGACCCGGGGGGCAGGTGCGAGCGCGGCACCCCAGGCCGGGGCGCAGGTCTAACCTCCCCGGGACCCGGCGCGGAGGGGCTGGCGGGGGGTGGGGGGCAGGGGCCTCCTCCTCCTCCAGCTGCCCCCGCCTCCCCCTGTCCCGGCGCCGGTGCCCTCCTCCTCCCCGGGCCGCGTCTTCAGAGTTGGGTGGAGGGAGGGTGGGCGCCGGGGTCGCGACGGGAGATGCGAACACGTGGCCTCGGAGGCCCGGTCAGTGCGAACTCTCTGCTCCGGGCGAGCAAAGGGTGCGACTTCCCCGGGAGCAGGTCTTGTGCCAGCGACCGCCCTGCACGGGGGCCGCTCCCGCTAGGATGCGCCCAGAAAAAGTAAAAATTCGCCCAGACCCATCTGAGGCGGAGCCTGGGAATGCCTTTCCTCTCTCCCAGCGCCTCTGGGTGTGCACGACCTGGAGCGCCGCCTAGTGACCAGTCTCCCCGCACCCACCTTCTCCACCCCCACCCCCATCATCCCCTCGACCCCTCACCCTCACCCCGGGGTGCCCATTCAGTATGCCTGGGTAGCCCCACAGTAAGCAGGGCGAGTGGCTCCAGCCAGTCGAGTTTCTATTTAAAATATTTTGGTGAAAACCTGTTTTTTTATGGGGAAATATTGCTGCGGTGAAAAAAAAAATTAGCCCAAATTCATTGTTTTAAATCTACGTGCAATATTTCTTTTTAAATAGCATTCGACACAATCAAAAGCCACTTTTTCCCCCCGTAAAATATCCCAGGCAGAAGGCTCTCCCCTCGTTGGTGATTCATATCCCCTCTCCCTCCGTCCCAGGTGGTCAGGGGCCTACGATGGGGTCCTCGGGCTGCTCCCGGGCGCACTGGGTGCCCACGTGCCTGGGCACCAGCACCTGGCGGGGGTGTAGATTCATGCTATCTGCGAGCAGGATCAGGCAATTCCTGTGTACAGTCATTCATTCTTTGCAAAGCTCTGTGCTGAAAAAGACTCTGTCTGGGTGTCCATTTTGTAGAAATCATTTTTGTAGACTTTCCAACTTAATAAAGGAGTGCACCGATCAATCATCTCGACCAGCCTTTCCATGCCGAGTGTTGTCAGGAGCCCTCCAGTCAGCAGAAAGATGGGTATGGTTCCCAAATCTGATTGGTTAAATGAATCATCTGTGCTGGGTAAGGCAAAGCCAAGGACATGCAGACTGGTTTAGACTAAAACGTGACGTATTTACCCAATTGCGTGCCCTTCACTTCTTTTTGTGCGTGGACTGGGCGGTCTGTGAAGTCTGAAGCTATGTGATCCTGCGATGGTTACCAAACAGCAAAAGGCAATGTTCCTACAAAGAGCTGGAGTGAGTGAGTGACTTGACGTAATCACTATGAATCTCACCATCTATTTCCAGGCAACAAGAGGTAATATATTTATATTAAGTAATTTCATTCCCTTCTTCAGTAAGGGAACAACTTTCTACTCTGAAGGTTCCAAAAAAAGATGAGGGAAAATTAAGCAACACATTATATTTTAACATTATTGGCAAAAAAAAATGATCATTTCTTTTTGCTAGATATGACTTAGCTTTGCTTCCTTTTGAGAAAACTATATGGGGCCAAAGACGGAAAACTAACCAGAGAGGGGAAGGTTGTGTTTAACCTGCTACAGATCTGTGTTGTGAGATGGGAAAGGCTTTTTATTTTCCAATTTATAAACAGTACAAAGCTCTAACGTTTTAACTACAAATCACGTTCTCTTTTCCAGAAAGGTACCTATCTTATTCGAGATGAATATTAACTGCCCTCAAAGACTCTGAAATAGATGCATATTCACTACCTGTTTGATTCATTATATTTGTTCATCCATTCTGTTCCTTGCCGATGTGAGTAAAGTCTTACTAGAGAGAAGAACAGTTACCTTTCACAAAGGGAGACAGTATGCGCTCTGCAGAAATATTGCTTAATGTTTAACTTGTATGGGTTACGTATTTTCACTATTAATTCGTTACTAGTATGCTAGGAATGTGCTGGAATCTGTGCAAAGCATTGGGGAAGGCCGGCTTCTGCACTGCTCCTGTCGTCCCTGGAAGCCGTGCGTTCCAGCCAGTGGTCTATTCTGGGTCAGGGAGACACAGCCCGGCCCAGGGCTTCCCGCGGAGACACAGCCAGCACCGCTCCCAGCTGCTGGGTTACCGCCCTTCCGCTCCCAGGCACCTGCGCTCGGCGAGGCCTGGTCCTCCGTGGCCCGGGCTTTACGATGTTCCCGCTTGCCTGGGCCGCAGCCAAGCTAGGAGAGGCTTGTGGGAGCTGGTGTAGTCATAAAACCCGCCTGAGAAAATGCCTTTGGTGCGGTGACCCTTTTCTGCCTTCAAGGCCGCCTCTGACGGCCACCCAGACGCTGAAGGCAATGTCTGTGCCCCACCCCCCGTCCTCAGGGCACCCTGTTTGTTTAAAAAGCCCGTCTCCCCGTTATGTGCAGTCCCATCCCCATGTATGCCGAGGAACACCACCAGAATATCTACCGTCCATATGTTTTCTGGTGTTTTTTTTTTTTTTCTTTTTCTTCAGGAGGTCGATTACAGCAGAACCTTGTCCGGGAAGGTTTCCCATTTCAAACAGTCCCTCTCTCAGCTGACAGCCCTTTCCTGCAGACCCGTGCGGTCAGCTATGCAGAGAATGCGTGAGAGTGCGTCAGTTTACACGGTTGACCTCTCAGGATACTGTGCGGTCAATATTTTCATGTTTGCCTTTTTGCTTTTGTGGCTGCTTATAATTATTGTTGAAAGCATACCTGTAAGGTAGGTGCACACACATGTGCACACACAGGGAGTCAGGGCAGTGGCTCAAGCTCCTTAGGCCCAGCACCTCCTTCACCCATTGGCCATCGCTTCATGGTCACGACTGACCAGGCTGAGGGCTTGTGTTTCTGTTTCTCAGTACGTGTTCTCAGTAGTGTGTTCTTAGTGGGGTGTTCTCGGTGGTGTGTCCTTGGGGGAGCCTCCCTGTGCCCTGGGCCAGGTCTGCAGGATCTTGGTCTGTCCTGCCTGACTCGGGGTCACGGTGCGACTGGGTGTGGGTTCTGTTTCTTCTCCACCACCGGGAGGATGCACGCGGCCCTCTGGGCGGGTTCCCACCTGAAGCCTGCAGTTTCCGGGGAGCAGCGTGGAGGCGAGGATTTTGTGGGGTCGGGAAGAGGAATGTGTGGTGCTCGTTGTTCGGCGGAGGATGCTGTGCTGAGACCACTATACACCCACTCATTGTCCTAGGAATGAGCAGGAATATAATGCTGTGGTTTACAGTTATAGGGGAGCTACAGGGAAACCGTGGGGCTATTGGGGTCCTACCCCTCCCCCTTCCCACTCCCAGGCCTCAAGGATCTGATCTTGGTGGAGACCAGTCAGGCTGGGGTGACTTCTGGGGGCTGGGGCTGGTAGCTGACACCTCTCTCTCTCTTTCTCTCTCTCTCTCCTTCCTCTCTCCCCCCGCCCCCCTGGTAATGGGGCCTCCCCCTCTGGGCTGTGGAGCTGGGGAAGGGCTGGGTGGTTTATATTTAGCCCGTGCAGCCGACACATCTGGAGGGCCTGGCGGTCAGCAGGAGAGATTCAGCAGCTGCTGAGCCCTCTCCTCGCCTCCTCCCTGATTGAGACCCCCCACACACCCCTTCCCTTCCTGCTGGGGAGACACACATTGAGGCCGAGAGACGGATCTGCGTGCAGGGCGCGGGGCAGAGAGCAGGGCAGGCGGAGCGGGTTCGTCTGGCCACACCGTCGTTGATGCAGAAACGAGTTCTCCGTGTGGTCACGCCGCTGCGGCCGGCTTCCCGGTCCGTGTAAACACACACTCAGCCCTCCCACTGCCACCGTCACCATCGGCGAGACCACCGCCCTCTTGGCCAGTCCATGGCATCCAGTTATTCCTTGTAACAATGACAGCGGACCCACTGGCTGAGCTGGGATGGAGCGGGGGGACCTGCTCCCTGAGTCTCGGGGTCCGGGCACTTGGGGTGAGGTCCCCAAGGGCCGTACCCAGAGCAACTGCTGCTCCCTCGCCTTCTGCTTGGTGTCACGCTCCAAACACTTTGCCTTTGGGTGCTTCCTTGCGTTGGGGTGGCGGTTGAGGGGGTGTTCTCAGGCGAGTTGATTCTTAAGTTCCCAGCAGCGGAGCCCAGGCCCACACCCACGGCTCTGTGTGTGCTCCTCCCTCTCCCTGTGCCTCGGCCTCATCAGCGTTCACTTTTCCAGGTAACCTGTGCACCGGACGGAAATGCACGCTTCTCTTATAAAGAGAACAGGCATGGGTAGTTGAGCAATGATGGGGTTCTTGGGGTGACGGATGCAGGAGGTTCTAGGAGCCCCAGAAGGAGCTCCAGGCAGAGCGGGAGCTGGAGCCAGAGTCCCCGAAGGGGCCTCCACCGGCAGGAACGGGGCCGGGAGAGCAGGTCGGCCTGGAGGCGCCTGGCCAGGGCACACGCCGGCCAGGCTCTGGGGGTGTCTGCCTGGAGTGAGGAGCCCGTGGCTGAGGCTGTAGGGAGACCTCAGTGCCCACGGGGGTCAGCAAGTCGAGCTGAGACGCACTTGGTACTTTTCGTGAGTTTATTTCTGTGTCGCTCATGAGAAATGCCCTGGCCCTGCACAGCCGTCTTCCCGAGACGGGTCACAGGCCTGCAGGTGAGGTCTGGGGTGAATGATCAGGATAAATTCACCCTGAGATCACCTGGTCAATGTGGGTGCTCCGTGCCGGGAAAGCGAGCTGTGAGATCCTCATTCCGAGGAAAGGCTTTCAGCCTGGGGTCTGTGGCTGTTCCTCCTGAATCTTTTTTTTTTAAAAATATATTTTATTGATTTTTTTACAGAGAGAAGAGAAAGGGATAGAGAGTTAGAAACATCGATGAGAGAGAGACATCCACCAGCTGCCTCCTGCACGTCCCCCACCGGGGATGTGCCCGCATCTAAGGTACAAGCCCTTGACCAGAATTGAACCCGGGACCCTTCAGTCCGCAGGCCGACGCTCTATCCACGGAGCCACACCGGTTTTGGCCACAA
>PVJN01011883.1:0-52847 GCA_004026805.1 Lasiurus borealis
TGTTAGCAAGTGGGTGTGGCCTTACCTGGATAGAATCATATAAAAGACACATCTGTGAAAAGGCCACTTAACTTCTTCCCCAAGGTAAACTGACTGAGGTTGGAGCTCAGTTTTTAGCAGAGATTTCCTATTGACACTGATATGGACAGAACTTCCAGAGGTGGGACCATTTTTAGTACTCACTGGTGAGTATATGGAATTTAGAGTAAATATATTCATCTCTACTTTCTCTTATTACAAATATTTTCAATTTACCTGTTGGAATGCTTGTATCTTCTCTAAGTAGATAAGCAGATTTCCTAGTTAATTGAATTGGCATAAATATCTGTGATTGAAGCAATTGTATTATATGGATATTTATTGTAATAAATTAACTGATAATATTTTATTTTGTACCATATCACTATTAGGGTTTTTAGTTTTTAAAAGATATTTGTCTAGTTTGAGGGCAATTATTAAAATCATAAACCACATAAAATATTCATAATATATGTATGTTAGTGTCTTCATACATCTTAACCTAAAAAGTAAATGTGTTCAGTTAGTTAGAAAACATTTGTAAAGATCCTATTTGCTATTTCCTTTTTCTCTCCCCACCCCCCCCTGCCCTTTTTTTTTAAGGCTCATGTGACCTGTTTCTGATTTCTTTTTTTTTTAACAGGCACATTTTTATTTTTTATTTTTTATTTTTAAGTATATTTTTATTGATTTTTAGAGAGGGGGGACAGAAAGAGAGAAAAAAAATCAGTGATAAGAGAGAAACTGGTTGGCTGCCTCCTGCATGCCCCTCACTGGGGATCAAGCCCACAACTCAGGCATGTGCCCTAACCTCCTGGTTCATAGGTTGATGCTCAATCACTGAGTCATGCTGGCCAGTCCATTTCTTTTTCAAAAGTTAAGAGGGAAATAATCCCAGTGGAGACACAAACAGATAAACCAAAACAACCAGCAAGCAAAGCCCAAACCAAATCTCTTAGGCCCTTTTGGTCTTGAATCTTATTTGAGTTGGCATTATGAGGAGGACTAAGACAATTTAAACAGCCATCCCAGACATGAGAGCATTTCAAGTTCTAGACCAGAGGGAGAGACTAAATTAGCACTGAAGAGCAGGACCTATATTCAAATACAATACCATTCAAAATAAAGTCAGATGTAGGAGCAGGAATAAAAATAGAATATGGAAATATTTGCCATACGGATGCTGTTTAAAATCAATGCTAAGAATCAATTACAAAGAGAGAGGGGAGTAAATAGATTATTCCTGAAAATTCCAAAGGAAATTAATCTAATCAATGAACTGATTGTCTTTCACACTAAAGAAATCTAAATAGGGTGGAGCTTCAGGGATCCCTGTATACTAGTAAATGTGTCTAAAAGCCAGATTCATTGCATTTGGAGGCATTTGAAGTTGGCTGAAAACTCAGATGGTTAAGTCTGCCTTTGGATACAAGAGCCCAGAGAACACAGAACTCCTGACCCGACTGGGTTAGGGTTCCTATAAGCATTGATGTGATCAATTATACAATCATAAGATTTGTACACACTTGTAAGTAAATGAGTTCTTACTTTGATTAGAATAAATAAATAAATAAGTACATATATAGTTAATTCAACTATCAGTAGGCCTAAGACTGTATTAAGAAAATGTATTTACATAATTTTCATTATATAATTACATTTAGTTTACTTTTGAGCTATAGAATTTTTATCTGTTATTGTTTAGACATTTACTGAATTATTTTTTTAAGTTATGTTCCTTGTGCATACAAATTATGATATCTATAGGAAAAGTTCTATTTCAGGTACTTTTATAGTTGGCATGAAACCTAAAATTTAATTGTAAAACAGTAAAAGTGACAGATGCTTAAGGATGAAGAAAAGTTAACTGATTAAAATTGTAAATATTTCATAATTCTTATTCACTCCTTGACATTTGAGGAGAGAACCAATATGATTCATTAGAAATCATTCATTCCCCTGAACTCCAGATAATCTACAAGTTCGCCATTTACTCCAGTTTCAAGATTCACTCATAGAAAAATACCTCAGTGGAATACATGTCTTATTAGCTTGTTTCATTTTATGTAAAGCCTGTACCTTCTGTCACAGACACTTGAGCTGCACTTAGAAGGTGACCACACTCAAGGTAGTAGAAAACAACAGTCCTTTGCCTTCTTGACATTTTTCTTTTTATTTCAATTTTTTTCTTCTTCCCAGGGTTTTTCTCTTACACTGAGCCTTGAATACCCAGTTGTTCTTTTTAACAAAGGCCCTGGTGAGATCTGGTAAAAGGCAGGCTAGAATGAAAGCTGATGTGACTATTTTGAAAAGTGAAAATGTAGCATATAGAAGGTAAACATCAATTTAGCTTCAGAGGTAGGCACTTTTTATTTATTTTGCTAAGGCAATTTAATTGTATGAGGGACATATCCTAAGTGAGTTATGATTTTCTCATTCATTCTTCTATTTCTCCTCAGAAATATAGAACACACACTGTGAAACTTCCAAAAGAGCTCAGCTGCTAAGACTTAAGCTTGAAAACTTTTGAGATTCTGCTGTGGTGTTTGCATAACTGGGACTTCATAAGTGCCCCAAAGTCCTAGAAATGGCATCAACTAACGGCCAAGACCAATGGCCTAAGGAAGACATTGTGATGTTACTGGACCTCATGAAGAATAACCTCCCACCGAATGACAAACACTCATTCAAAACAACCCAATCACATATGGACTGGGGAAAAGTAGCTTTTAAAAGTTATTCTGGAGAAATGTGCAAACTCAAGTGGTTAGAGATTTCTAGGAAGATAAGAAAGTATCGGACTTTGACAGAATTAGTCCTGGAAGCGAAAGAACTTGTTAAAAATTCTTACAAAAACAAAAACCTCAAGAAACATACAGACAAGCCCAAGCAGCCCCTGACTCCTTACCTTCGCTTCTTCAAGAAGAATCGGCGTGAATATTCCCAAACGCACCCCAAACTCAACAACCAGGAACTGACCAAGGTCATGTCTGAGAAATACAAGGAGCTCCCAGAGAAGATGAAGTTGAAATATATTGAAGATTTTCAGAAGGGGAAACAGGAGTTTCAGGAGAAATTGGCTCAGTTCAGGAAAGACCACCCTGAGCTAGTGCAGAACTCCAAGACCTCTGTTGTCCCCAAAAGGAGCCCAATCAGAGCTCCCAAGAAGTTTCAGAGAAGAGGGAAAAAAGTGAAGTCTTCTCCACAAAACTATTTTTCTGAGTTTAAATTCCATGGAGAGCCCAAGAAGCCCCCCATGAATGAATTCCAGAAGTTCCACCAGGATTTGTGGTCCAGTAGGGAGCTGCAAGACCTGCCTCTGAGGGAGCGCATGGTGGAGATTAGGAGACGCTGGCAGCACATCTCAAGGAGCCAGAGGGAGCATTATAAGCAGCAGGCTGAGGAGCTGCAGAAACAGTACAAGGTGGACCTGGAGCACTGGCTCAAGAGTCTGTCTCCTATAGAGTATGCTGCCTACAGAGAGAGAACCTCTGGAAAGCGTAAGATCATGAACATGCATGGAGGCCCAGACCCCAAGATCATCAGGACAGAAGTGCAGTCTCCATCAGCATGGACTCTGCAAGAAGGCCTTGCACAGGAGCAGGGGCTGCAGGCTCCCGGGATGGCATCTTCAGAGACATGTGGGTACCATTCTCTTGCCTCACAGAGATCTGAAGGAAAAAAGGAGCATGAGGAAAAGGCAGAAAGCAACAGCTCCTCAGACTCTAGCAGTAGTGATGAAGATGACAGCAGCTCCAGCTCATCTTCCTCGGGGAACACTTCTGACTCAGACTCCAACTGAGCTTTGTTCATTCCTAGATGGTGGGACAGAGAACTTCCCAACCAAAGTCTCCGGCGTCTGTGTGAATTGAAGGGCTCTTCTCCCTGTCTCTTTTAATTGTTTTGCTTCTCAATTCCTTTCCCCTCTCCTCTTCAATGCAGATTAGCACAGGTTGGGAAGCAGGGGATGGGTACAGTACTCTCAATATCATGTCCATGCACGTGGGAAGAGGTTCTTGCTGGGAGAAGAAATATAAATGTGAACCTGTATTGGGTTCCCCTATGCTGTCAGTACCACTCCCCCTAGGATCTCCATGCAAGGAAGAATCTTGACACAGGCAGTGAGGTGATTGGACAGCTCTGAGGGCACACTGCACTAGACTGCATATTTCTGAAGGGAGAAGTTTTGCTTTCCTCAATTTTTGTCCACCAGAGGTCGTCTGGTGCCACCATGATCCTGTGACTCCTACATTCTCTGCAAGAACTATACCTCTGGACTCTTACACTGCTTCTGGTGTGAGAAAGGAGTTGGCCATTCTTAATATGAATGGGCAGCATCATTTTTAGCAGGCAACATTCATACATGGATATTTAACTCTGACATTTCTATAAGACTTTCTTACTAATTTTAAATAAAATTATATTTCCTAAGGTTAGCTTTTTCATTTGGACAAGGGCCTCCATGGAATAAATGTTTTATCATTTGGGACATATCTGTTCCAACTAGTGTCTGCATTTGTTCTTGGCAAAACTTAAATTCCTTCCTGTTGTTCCAGGTTTAAGTGAATCTCCTATTTAGTTTTCAGGGTTAATGAATGTGTGAGTGGATGTATAAATGAAGGGATAGATAGGTGATAGGTAATGATAGATAGATAAATAGAGAGATACATACATACATACATACATACATACATAGACACGTGATAGATAGATAGATAGATAGACAAATATATGTAGATAGCCCTGGATGCTGTCCTCAGTGATCAGAGCATTGGCCTGTACTCCAAAGGGTCTTGAGTTCAATTCCTGATAAGAACACCTATCTAGGTTGTAGGTTTGATCCTACCCCAGGATGTTTGGGCAGTGTGTTTGGGAGTCACCCAACTGATTTGTCTCTCACATGATCTTTCTCTCTCTAAAAATCAATGGATAGATAGATACATAGAAAAATATAGATGTGTGAATAATCACTATTCTATTCTACTGAGCTGCCTGTGAATTGTCGCAGTACCACATTGCTTTGATATTTGGTTTACTGATATGTTTGAAAATCTATTTAATGTGAGATTAAATTAGGTTCCTTCCCCCTGTACTATTATATCCCTGGCTATTTCCATTTTGTGTTCTCATGAATATAAGTATGATAAAAGTAATTGTATCATTTTCATATGAAAACCATTAACATTTGAGCATTTAGATATGTAATTAGATATCTTAGTGAATTATTACTGAGTAATTTTCCAGATAAAGAATACATTCTAGAAAATAATGGCAGCTTTCACATATTTATACCTCTTAATTCTTTCTCTTTCTAAAAGTGTTGTTGGAATATTCAGAACAATGTTAAGTAATAGCAGTCACATGTGTCTGTCTTGCTTCTGACTTTGAAATTATGCTGATTAATATTACATTTAAAGTAAACTATATAACCTATACAAAAAATGCCTATGTATGTATATTATAGTTTTCACAGAATAATGTGTATTACTATTTAACATATCACTTATATCATGTATCAATAATAGTTTCCTTATGGTACATTTGTATCAGGAATTGGGCTATTGTACGAACTAATATTAAACACTCATCGTATTCCAGAAATAAACCCACTTTTTTATTCCATATTGAAAAGGTGACTAGAGGTTAGGCAGATTTTCCAGCCATTCCTATGCTGAGATTGTGATATTTATACAAAACTTCTTTATTTATTAACTCTTTTTCATAAACTAGGTTTGAAGTATTTTCCCCACAGTAATGAACTCTGCCTGGGGGGCAGCAGGCCGAAGGAAACAGGACACATTATTACAATAAAGCTGGTTAATAAAGATGAAGGATTTCCCCTCTCTCTTTTCTAGAAATTGAAAAAACAAATAAACATGTATTTATGGGAGAAGGTCCAGGGAGGGAAATCTCTCAGAACAGTTCCAGATACCTAGCATAGGCTCCTTAGAACCTCATCTCTCACTTTGCATAAAATTGGAGAGAAAGTGAGTGTTAAGTATCAGGGAATAATCTGAATGTCATGATGTGCATGGTGTCTGACAGTCCAGAGGAAGGTGGCTATTTCTGTGCCTGTGATGCTTGAACTGAGTCTCAAGGAGCTGGTAAGATCAGGAGGGAAAATGAGGTTGCAGTGATTTTGTCATACACTTACCCACTTATTGATTGGCTCTCATTCATCAGGCATTGCTTTTCTTCAAGGACCATGAACTCCTGGTTTCCTGATCGGTCTCTCACTCTGCTCTCCTGCTTTCCCTGTTGAGATCTGCATATTCTCATTTAGTCTACACACTTTTCTGTATACCTCATTTTACATCTATATCTCCACAGAAATTCAGTTCACAGCAGAAAGATCTCATGGGCATCTCCAGTACAATTTTCCTCTGAAACAGCATTCTCAAAGTGTCAAAACCAGAATCAAAACCTGCTCCTTCCCTGAGCATCCTCTCTACATTGATCCCCCAGATCACCACTTGCCCCAATGCTTTTCATTGTACGTTCGGTGATGTTACCTCCTCATCTCCACAAGCACAGTGGAGGCGACCCACCTTCTCTACACAGGAGCAGAAATGGAAATGTGAGTCTCAGGAGGGGTTTCATAGGGCCTGCCAAGCTCTAAGAGAATTTTTCCAAATTATTCTGGCTAGCTAAATTTTCTTCAGGTTCTGATTGTTGCTAAACACAGAATAAGTTAATAAAAAGTGAAGAAAAAAGTGTAATTCTACAGTTGATTATAAATTTGGAAACAATTAAAAGGCAGAAGGAAAATATATTTAATTAACCTTATTTTTTGTGTCAGCTATCGGTTAATAGAAAATTGAATGGCACGTATAGAGTTTTTCCATATACCTCCTCTCCCCACACATGCATAACCTTCCCTATTGTCAACATCCCTCACCAACATGATATGTATGTGAGTTACAGTCAATGAACACGCCTTGACATAACATTATCACCCAAAGTCCATAGTTTTCACTATTGGAGTAGAAAACTACTTTTTTTGGCCATGGCCAGTTTGGCTCTGTGGATAGAGCATCAAACTGCAGACTCAAGGGTTCGGGTTTGATTCCAGGCAAGGGTATATGCCCTGGTTTTAGGCTAGGTCCCCAGTGTGGGGCATGCAGGAGGCAGCTGATCGATGATTCCCTCTCATCGTTGATGTTTCTATCCCTTTCGTCCTTTCCTTCCTCTCTGAAATAAAAATATATTTAAAAAATATTTTTTTTCAATGTAACTTATATTTTTATTTCAACTCACCATGTTGATCCCTTCATTTTTTTCTTTTTATTCAATTTGTTGGGGTGATACTGATTAATAAAATTATACAGGTTTCAGGTGCACAATTCCACAACACATCATCGGTATACTGCATTGTATGCTCACTATTCTATAGGAAAATTTTTGTAAGAAAATATTTTTAATTTAGCACATCAAGACTGAATGTTGTATCTTATCTAAATACATAGAACTACCTAAAAACATTTTTGTTTCCTCTTATGAAAACAAATATTAAAACCTATTTAGAGATTTTTATTGAAAGAACAGAAGTAATGCAGGTGACATCTAGCATTCAAGGAAAGACTAATACTCTTATTGTCTGTAGATTTCTTTCTTTTCAGTTTCAGTGGGATGCTAAGTGTAAACGCATGCATTTATTCTCACAGTTCTAGGAGACCTTTCAATTTCCTATGAATGACATGGTATGCTTATTTGGAAAATTCTTTACAGATTGTGCTTGTCTGCCCTCTTGACATTAAATTGCAAAATTAGCTTTAACACGTTTCTTTCTACTTCAAATCAGCAGATTGCAGAAATCATTTTTGCCACTAGATGGTGGTACAGTTTATAACCTAGGCTAGATAGATCCATAGTGTCAATTAGGGCTCTGCTTGTGAATTGACAGCATGCATTTTTTAATTCATTCAGTATCTCTGTTTTGGATGCCATATCTGGTTGCATTGGATTCAGAGATGAACTTTGTCATTTCTGAGTTCATTACACTCACGGTCTGTTAGCAAAGTCTGATCAATGTAATCAGTAAGAGGAAGCATTATTTGGTCACAAAAAGCACAAACACTGGAATTGGACAAATACACATTAAAATTCTGAAGTTGCTATTATAATAAAAATACGTTAGTTAAAATTATTACCTCAATCATCTGTGTCCCCATCTATACTGGTAACAAAAGTTAGGTATGATAACAGTAGAGATTAAGCTTAATGTTTATACAATGCTTGGCTCACAGTAGATTTATAGAAAATGTTATGTTGATTCTATTGGGGCTGCTATAGAAAAATATCATAGACTGGGCAGCCTATAAACAACAGAAATTTAGCTTTCACTCTTCTAGAGGCTGGAAGTCTCAGATCAGGGTGCTTACATGGCTGGCTGATGGCTCTGTTTCCAGGTGGCAGACTTCTTGTATCTTCCCTTGGCAAGGGATCTCTCTGAAGCTTATATAAGGCACTAATACCATTTCTGAAGGCTTCATTCCCCATGACTTATGCACTTTTCAAAGACTCCACCTCCAATGCCATCACAACGGGTATTATGGTTCAATACATGAAGTTTGGGGCCACACAACCGTTAAGATCATTTAGCTTCTTTTATTCCTTGAATTCATCCATCTTCCCAATTTCTCCTTTACTGAGTTCCTACAATAAATCATTAAGTAATGCATGTCATATAGCAAGATAATTTACATAAAAATACATTTAATGAAATTATAATATACAGGTTATCATAACCTATAATCTTGCTGGAATTTGGTTTCAACTCTGTCCAAAGCATCATTCCAGAAATTTAGAAAAGTAGTTCCATTGCTATATATATATAGATTTCTATAAAATAATAGTAGAAGATCCATGGTGCAATGGAAAATGATAGCAGCACAGCATACTTTTTGAAATATAAAAATTTTCCTGAAAGAAAATAATTCCTGAGTTTCTTCTTAAACAAATAGGGATTTTGGGGGGGAAGAGGGAGAGAAGGGGAGGTAGTGGAAGTAGCATTCAGACAGAGGTAACATCATGGCCAAAAATTCAGAGTGAAGGTGGACAACATGTCTTGGAGAACAACTTCCACAATTTCTTCATCCTGGTTCTCACTCACACACAACTCTTACAAACTACTAAAAACTGTGGTATTCAGGCTGGAGGCATTCTTCCTTTATTCATATATTTCTAAATATTATACTTAGGGCTCTGGCCTCTGTGTGCTAGCATTGGCTCATGCACCACGGCTCCTGCATTATTCAAAATGCAAGAGACAAAATGACTCTCAGAATCTAATACTGAACTCTCTCCCCCATGCACCCAGTGCCAGTGGCCAATTCCCTGGCATAAACACCACCAGAAATGAGTGTTAATGGGGAATGAACACATGTCTTGAACACAAATAGCCTACAGCATGAACAAGTGAAAAGGGGTGACATCTGAGGGGTAAGCATCCATGCATCCCTCACTTCCTTGTGTACATAACCCACTCTTGAGGCAAAGGCAGCTATGCCAAGCCTTGTTCAGGCCAGGAACACAGTTGGGGCCCCTCCCTCCTCCAGTGCATGCATGCCCACCAGAGCCAACCTTACAATAGACACAACCCATGCTGGGAGTCCTTGCAGGGTGGAGTCCCTTCCCCATCTTCTGCACCAGAACAGGACAAAGCTGAGGAACAGGAGAGAAAAGAACTGGAGGAGGTAGGGGACTTCCTGCGAAGCTTCTCCAGCAAGGCCTCTTTATCAGGAACCTCCATGACTGTCTGTGGTTCAGATCAGGGTGAGTGCAATGAGCACTTAGGATCTTAAAATTGCAACTGTGCAATCCATGCTATGGATACAGCCCTCCCACAGGAAGAACTTTGGAGAGGTCTACTTGAGCACATGTTCTCAAATTGGATAAGTGCCTTTGTGTCATCCACAGGGCATTTCCGTGGTTTCTAAAAGCAGTCCTCCTTTCTCTTAGCAAGTCTGAGTGTTTCATTAAACAATTCTGGCCATGAAATGTAGACCTGGGAAACACGAGATATTTTCCCCTGACTCCATTCTGCAAGTTTTTCCAAACACATTTACCAGATTTGAATTTTTTTTCATTTCTTTCTTTAGTGTAGGGAGGTTTTTCAATAAATGTTGATTTTCAGATATTTCTATTGTAACATTGCTGTTATAACATGGATGAAGACTTGACTGGACTAATTTCTTGTTCATGTAACAGCTAGTATGGGATGAATCTCACCCTGTCCTCCCTTCTTCTATCATGTGCAGAATTAGTATTATATTGGAGTCTTTTTCAGTGAATTTCAGTTCTTTACCCTACCAACTGTAGGCAGCCTGATGCTACAGCAAGAAGTGAAGTTTGTCTCCCTAGAGACTTAGTTGCAATGCTCTGAAGTCGTTACCCCTTATCTCCCTTGGCCACTTTCCTAACAATCCTCTCCTCTCACAGCACAAAACACAAATTGCTCTTTCATACCATTTTGACGGTGATTACCAGATATTTATGCACAATATGAAAATAAGTATCAAACAAGTTTGTTAAGGGGTGCTAGCTACTGTGATTCACACGCAGATGGAACCAAGGGCAATGATGAGCTGATCTTTCAAAGAGTGAGGGTGTACGTCAAAGGCAGGAAACTTGGAAGCCTCTGAGCAGGGCTTCCAGGAGCCGACTGGCAAGCTGGGCTTTAGGTAGATGCAGGTTTCTGAGAAAAGGTTGGGCATGGTGGCCAGAAACCTGGCTTTGTCTCAGAGTACACGTGCATCTCATCTCATGGGTAGTGGAATTTCAACAACTTGGGGCAAATCAGGACCCTTGTGATGTTAAGCCCTACATGTGGAATCACAAGATTTTCCACCTTCCTGGCCCTTACGTCTATCTTTTCCCCACGGAGCCTAGACATTCAGTGCTGTATGACTATGGCTCTCACAAATTCCATATCTACCAAAGAACGTGCATTTGTCACATGTGTGTGCAATTGTGTTCAGTGGTGGAGCCAAGATGCATAGCGGAGTCTTTTTACTTAAAGTTCTCCTTCTTATAGGGGGAGTAGCTCATAGGAGCCTAATAAGTTACTTGTCTGGTAGATAAAACAGAGAATGCCAGTGAAATGTCAATTTCAGAAAACAGCAAACAAACTTACAGTAAAGTTATATTCCAAGTACAGTGTGGACCCAATTACTCTAAAAACCAATTCATTGTGTATCTGAAATCCAAATTCCATTGGGTGTCTATTATTTACTAAATTGGGCCACCTATTCTTTCATTAAAATCATTCAAAATATACTTTGAATGTTAAGGAACTGTAGAACTTCATGTTGTAAGAATCCAGCCTCCAGAAATAAAGAGGAGTCATGTTATCAGGAAAAAGATAATCATTACGGTATACCCTAAGTAAAATTACATGTAAAATAAATATATTGAGACATGTATTATTTTTAACCAGAGAAAAAAAGCAGAGAGCATTTTAAAAAAATAGTTTGCATCTGCTTTCAGTTGCATAATACATCTCTAAAAAGACTTAAAGGAAACAGACAACAGTAACATTCTGTGGGTAAAAAGACTGTGGTGCCAGGGCAAAGAGGCAAGAGCAAGATGTGTCACCATATTTTCCATTTTGTGCAATTACACTGTAAACTATGCAAGGCATTGCTTGTTTAATATATTACATTAAAATCATTCAAAGGGTCAAAAAAGTAAACATTGAACAATGGAATACTCTGAGAAACAAAGATTAGTGATTTCTGGTCTTGGCCATGTAGGCTACGGGGCCTTCTCCTGATGGACTGGAGCAAAGGGGATCATTTGTAAGGCTGGGACAGCTGCATTCTGCAGAGCTCCCAGCACTGGGCAACACTTGGGCCCACAAGACTGCTCCCCAAAGAATGATGTGTACACAGCACCCCAACAGGCTAGATCTGCTTGAGTCAACCTGAGTTTCAAACACTGGGTTCCCTGTGGCCCCAAGTTCTTTAGGTTTGAATTTTGTTCAGAAAGTGTAGTCTGTATTGAAGTAAACCAAGAGCTGGCTAGGAAGCAGGTTGAGGGACCCAAACTAGGTTGATGGATCAAGAACTGAGATAAAGGGAATATTAAGTAAAGCTTTGGTGCCATGAATCTGAAAAACCAACCTATAAAGGATCAAAAGAGGCACACATCAGTTGTGTCATCACTTAAAATTTGAAAGAAGATGCCGGTTCTTCCCTATCTGCCAGAGCCCTTCATGGAATGTCTTCCCCCACCCCCAACCCCTCCCAGGGCACCTATCCTTCGCTCCTCCCCCTATGCAGAATGTCTGGAATTCTACGTTCTGACATTTAAATTCAACTGTTCCTTCACTGGATCCTGAGTGTCTGTTGGAGCAGATCACTTCTTGGACCTGGACTTGAATTCTCTCATTCTCTCTCAGCCGTGGTCAGTGCCTCAGCCTTCAGTAATGGCTTCAGAAAGAGGTAAGTCTATAGGTTGGAGTGGGAGTTGAAGGTTGATTAGTGACCATGATGTCCCTCAACACTTGGGATTAAAACATGATACTTCCACTGGAGAAACAGTTCAGACTGAAGTAGGGGAAGGAGAGAGCACTGGCCTCCCCAAGGACCTTTCACCAGAGGAGACTGGGTATCTGTGGAAACCTGTGACTGGAGAGGAGGACTCCTCAGAAGTGAATCAGGATGACTCAGGGGAAATGGCCTGGGTGTGGAGGCAGTAGCCAAATGGGTAGCTTCCACCAACATAGGGCTCAGTTTTCTGAGTTGTCCTAAATTGCTCCCCCTCTGTGGCAAATCAGTTCTTCAGACCTACTTCCTCTGTGTATTTTATGGCACATCTTCTGTCTTGTCTTTATTATTATTTTTTAAATATATTTGTATTGATTTCAGAGAAGAAGAAATGGGGAGGAAGAGGTAGAAATATCAATGCTTCCTGCATGCCCCACATTGGAGATCGAGCTCACAACCTGGGCATGTGTCCTGTCTGGGAGTCCAAACATGACCTTTTGGTTCCTAGATTGATCCTCAACCATTGAGCACCACAAGCCAGCCTCCCCTGCCTTTTATCTTTGAGATGAGGGGTTTTCTCATAGTCCACATCCCTGCTTCATAGATCGAGAAGAAACATGGAACATGGTTGCTTTTCTCTCAGAACGTCTGTCAAGGCAGATTTTTTTTTTTAAGGGGGCAAAGGGAGTTGTACAGAAGCAGGAAGATGATCTGTATCATTAGTAAACATTTTAGGATACCGGTCCTGAGTAATTAGGGGCATATTTGACTCTTTTGGATGCTTCCCTTAGATCTCTCCCCTCCCATGGTAACATGGCTTCAGAGGTTCCAACCCAGTCGCACCAATGTTTCTGTCCCCCAATACTGCCCTCACTATCACATGCTCAGGAGGTGGAACCTTGGGTCTCTCATGCCCCCTCCTTTTTCCTCTGCCACAGTGTACATTGTTGTCAGCAAGGCTGCACCCAGAGCCCAGAGTGTCCGCAATCCCCAGGAGCCCCAGGAGCCCCCGGAGACCAAGGCACCCAAGGCTATCCCCCCTGAGGCTGTGAAAGAGAACATGGATGTCAAGGATGGGCTGGTGGAGCTGGCCCAACCAGCCATGGGAGAGCCAAGTGGAGAAAAGGAAGAGGAAAAAATGGAATCACACCAGCAAGAGAATGGGATCTTCCTGGACCCAGATATGACAAGATACATTGATAAGCTGTTCTTCCAGGAAGATTTGGTCAACAAGGTGGGTTGACTCTGAGCTCCAAGGTCTACAAGATTCCAGAGTGTGGCACTTCAGCACCCAGATCTGGGTTCTGCCCAGTCAGATTGGATTTAACTCTGTTCTTTGTTCCTGAGCTGAATGCATGCATAGGTGATGGGTGTATGGGGTGTCTCTGTGTGCATGTGTATGTTGTGTGTGTGGTGTGTGCTTTCAGTGTGTATATGTGGGTGTGCCCTTGTGTTTGTATGTGTATATATTCCTCTGTGGTGTGCATTTGGAGCTAATGACCATGAATAGTAAAACACTCATCTTGTGCAAGAGGAGAGGGTGGGTCTTTGCTTTTCTACTTTTTCTCCAGGTCCTGCTTACATCTTTCTTCTGTTCCAGGTGGATGAGATCCTTCAAGCCCGATTCGTGGCACAATTACTTTCCTCAGATACACAGTTGGATCTCTTGGCTCTAGCTAAGGAGTTGTTGGAGCTGGAGCAAGGACTTGCTCTTATCTGGGTGAGTCAGGGAAGGAAGGCAACTTTAAAAGATGGGGGGGGGGGGCTTCAGGTGAGCCAAGGTAGGGAGGCACAGATGCCAGTGAGTTAGAGGAAGAAGGGTCTCTATGTAAGTCACTCAGGTAAACCAGGGCAAAGAGCAGCTCAGAAAAGGCACACACCTGACTCTGTCCACCCCAGTGCTGCCGGTAGACATGGCATACACAGGAGCCAGCTCTGTGGTGGGTGAAGTGCAGGAGGACAAGGAGGAGAGGATTGTAGCGAGAAAGGGACGATGAGAAGGAGAGGATTGGCAGAAGGGGAGAGAAGGTCACAAAGGTGGGAATATGGCAGAAGGATACAGAGGAGAGCCATATGTCTGTTCGGGATTTGAATCACAGTGTCCTCCCTTTCACTCCTCCAACACCATTGTCCCATCACCCACACTCCCCCTCCTCTCACAAATGTGAGCATGTCATTGTTCCCCTTTTCCTCCCAGCTGTTAGAGAAGCTGCACCTGGACGAAGAGGAGGAGGAAGAGGAGGAGGAGGAAGAAGAGCAGGCACCCCAGAGTGATGGTGCACTCCAATCTGACTCCAGTCCTTCTGAGTCTGTGGCCAGCCAAGGTGCCCAGAGAGATGACCACGGCCCCCAGCTGGGGGTCAATGCCAAAGCCTGCCCACCGGATGACTTCGAGGATGGTCAAAGCCCTGGTCATGCAGATGCCCAGCTGGCCAGGCCCCAAGCCTTTGGTATCTCTTCAGGATTTCAGGAGTGTCCACCCCTCGGGGCTCTAGGCCCCCCATCTGCTCCCCAGGGTCTCGGGCACACTGATTCTGGCCTGGGACCCAAGGATGCTGCCATTCCTAGGCAGTCCTCTCCTACCAGGGGGGGACGCAGGCCAGTGAACAGGTCCAGTGAGAAGGAGGGGGACCTCCCAGACCTGGCCTTTGCATTGGCCTCTCCTAAGAGTCAGTCACCCAGCGCTCTCTCTCTGAGTCCTGTCCCGGCCTCAGGCCTTGCCTGCCCTAAAGGTCGAGGGGTCCGGAAAGCTGCCCAGACCCAGCCTCCAAAGAGAAAGTGTGAGCAGTCTGGCGCAGGGAGGGGAAGGAAGAGGAAGAGGTACAGCGGCCAGCGTGGAGCAGTGGGGGGCCCCTCCCGCCCCAAGTCAGGCGGCCCATACTAAATGTGATCTGGGCTGTGCCTCAGAGGAGCCCAGAGCTCCTTCTTATCCCAAAGCTGATTCTGGCTGTTCTGGGGTTGTAGAAGGGTGGGAGGCAGGGAGGGAGGGCAGGGCTGTTAGGGTGGGGGTAAGCTGGGGGGATAGGAACAGCACCTTTGGGACATTGTATTTCAGTTATGAATAAAGATAGTTGTGTTTGAAAATACTCGTGGCCATTGTCTTTGTCTCTGTACTTGAGTCTGCTCCTTGGAGAGGGGACCCAAGAAAAAGCGAGTGTGGGAGGTCAGGGTGCTATGGATTGATAGGTGAGCTTCAGTTCCTGTTTCTAGATTGAGAAGTATCTCCTTCTGCCTGCTCCTGGAGGCACACAGCTCTCTGATCCCAGGGAACCCTCCCATCATCACTTCTACTCCCAAATGCAGACTGAACTAGGGACCTCCCGGAACCAGTCAAACCATGGGGCCCAGCGATTCTCAGCTCCTCCAGGGTTTCCTGTGTGGGTGGCCTGACCCTAGACC
Organism: Lasiurus borealis; assembly: GCA_004026805.1. NCBI lineage: Eukaryota > Metazoa > Chordata > Mammalia > Chiroptera > Vespertilionidae > Lasiurus > Lasiurus borealis. The sequence goes on from PVJN01011883.1 coordinate 15,906, forward strand.
AAAAGGGTTGTTAGCCCAGGTGACAGGCCATCTACCTCTGTGCCTCCTTACAGGGAAGCATCCTTTAGTCTCAATAGGATGATCAAATGTGGAGGGAGGTGGAGGGGTGAGGCTAGAATAAGGGGGCAACAAGAGAGTAATGGTGACAAGCCTGTTAAAGGTGTGTACTCGGGAAATGACAGTGGGGTGGGGGGCGGGGGACGGTGAGGGAGGATGTCACATCCCTGTCTGCATTTCTGTGTGAGAGACTCTTGTCCAACTGAGGGAGGAGAACCCATCTGGTGGCAGGGGGACTTGACACAGGGAAAATAAGTCTTCAAGGCAACCCCACAATATTGTTCCTTCTTTTACAACCCTGGCTGGACTCCTGTGTGAATAGATGCCAACAGAGATTTCTATTCCCATGGGGAAAAAAAAGTCCTAATAAACTGAGACAGTTTCACAAGCACAGCAGGACCGTAGGCAGAGTTGCACATGGCTTCAGGTATGATAGGAGCTGCAGATACAAGCTGAGATGGGGGGCTCAGTTGCCCTGCTGTGGGCACAAGTACAGACTCCACAATCAAAGCAGAGGATCTGAACCTCAGATGTAAAAGTGAGGTGAGTAAAAAATAAGGAACAGGAGCTAAGCCGAGGAAACACCCTGTCTCCAGAACTGCCTTGTCCCAGACCTGGCCCTCACCCCATTCCTTCCAAGCCAATGCCTCTTCCCCATATTTAAGTTCTGATTTCTTTCCTAGACTCAGGTTGTGTCAGGACCACTGAGCCTCCCAGAGCATGGCCTCTACTCCACCCAGCATGCAAAGCTGTGCCCAGGGCAGTGGTCCAGCAGCACCAGCGATGGGATGGGACTAACTAACTCTGTCCAATTCCAAAGGTGGCCTGGCTCTGACCCAGGAGCCCTATGCCAAACCCTGGGAACATGCTGCTCTTGCCCCTCAAGGTGCTCCCAGACTTCCATCTCTGCCAAGAGGAAGGAATCAAGTCTGGACTAAGCTGTGAGAAGGATATGTTGGAGTCCAATCCTTGTCTCCTCTAGCATCAGCACAAGCCACTCTGCTCCCCCAACCATAGTTCCTACGTGGGATTTCTGGGTGTGTTGAGGTGGTGAGCTGGGTCCTTGTTCCCTCAGATCCTTCCTCGCGGTCAGGTACCAAGCCCTCCAGTCCAAAGATTCCTTTCCACAATTGCTCTAGGATTTATCTGGATTAATGTCCGTCTGCCCAAAGACTAGAGGATTCATCACTGTAAGGATTTTGTCTTTTATTTTTTTAAGCTTATATATTTAGGATCTATAATAGTGACACGTATATAGGAACTACCTGTCAAAAATGTGTTGAATGAAGGAATGAATATATAATATGCAGTTTTGCATTATCCCAGACTGGCAAGAAAATGAAAATAACTGATATCAAGTACTGGCAAAGTTGTGCAGTAAATATAGTTCTTAAACAGCACTGGTGAAAAGTATAATAGGGAATACTCATCTGGGGAAACATTATATGCTAAAAATGAGCCCTATGTTCAGGCCCTATGAACTAGTGGTACCTATCTGCAAGTTGTGTATCTCTGTGTTAGGCAGAATGATTCCCCTCTCACCCCCACCCCTGCCCCGACAAAAGATGTCCTTACCCTGATTCCCAGAACCTGTGAACATGTTACCTGAAATGGGGAAAGTGACTCTGCAGAAGGGATTATGATGATGAGATGGAGAAATTATCCTGAATTATCTTGGTGGGCCCAATTCAACCTCAGGTGCAGAAGATCAGAGAGAAGGCAGCATGAGGAACAATTGGTCTGCCATTACTGGCTTCCCAGGTAGAGGCAGGAGTCACAGGCCAGGGGACGTGACTGGACTCTGAGCTGGGAACAGCCCTCAGCTTATAATCAGGAAAGACTTCAGTCTTAAAACTACAAGGAACTGAACACTGCCAGTGACCCAAATGAGCAAGAGGTGAGTTCACCCAGAGCCTGAGAAAGAAACACGACCTACCAATACCTTGATTTTAGTCCAGGAAGAGCCATACCAGACTTCTGGCTCCCAAACCTCTAAGATAATAAATCTGTTTTTTTTAAGCCACAAAGTTTGTGGTAAATTATGATGGCAAAAATAGAAAACGAATACAACCGTAGAGGAAGACTTGCATGTGCCCTATAAAAATACAGCAGAATTTTTGTATTAGCAATGTTGAGTGTAAATCAATCTGAAACAACAATCAAAATCACTGATGTATAATGTATACTGCTTATGAGATACAGTATCATAGAAAATATGAATAAAGTACACACAACAAAAGAACTTCAGGAAAATGATTTTATTTTAAAAAAGAAATCACAGCTTGGCCAGTGTGGCTGAGTTGAATGTTGACCCATATACATCAGAAGGCCTCAGGTCCAATTCCTGGTGAGGGCACATGCCCAGGTTGCAGTAAGGGGTATGCAGGAGGCAACCAATAGATGTTTCTTTATCTCTCTCTAAAAATCAGTAAAATGTATTTTTAAAAAAGAAAATTACAAAGGACATGTGAATTCTATTTTGTGTAACATTTAAAAACCTGCCAAATGAGCAAAATTACTGTATTAAAATATTTAAAAATCAAAATCAAAAATAGCAAAATTATCATAAAACACAAGGAACTCAATGCTCATGGTTGGGAAGGTAAAAGGAGATGTAAACAGCAAAGTCCACACAGGTGGCTTCAAAATCAATCATGAAAATCGAGCTCTTAAATTAGGTAGCTGGAGACTCAGGTGTTTATTATGTGGTTCCACATACATTACAAACATTTAGTTATATTCTTCTGTTTCTATTTAATACCTAAATTAGTATAACAAACAATTTTAAAAGCAATACACACACATTTCAATTATTTTTGTGCCAAATTTTATAAAAATTACTTAATTATAATCTTGGTATATAATCAGTCTTACAATGTTTAAAACATTGATACTCAGAACAGTTCCCCTAGGAGTGGTCGGCAAACACATTAGTCATCAGAGCCAAATATCAACAGTACAACGACTGAAATTTCTTTTGAGAACTAAATTTTTTAAACTTAAACTTCTTCTAACACCACTTCTTCGAACTAGACTTGCCCAGGCCGAAAACTGACCTCTCCACATGGGCCAAGAAGTTTCAATTGCACTGTACAGTGCACTCCCGCATGTGATATTTTGTGGAAGAGCCACACTTAAGGGGCCAAAGAGCCACAGGTGGATCGCAAGCCACGGTTTGCCAACCACTGCCCTATGGCCCCTGCCCTAAGCAAACATTATGTTGTGTTTCTGGAGTAAACTAATGCTCTCACCTGGTTTCCATCGCCTGATTTTACCTTTCATTCACCCAACCTCATTAACAACTTGGGGAGGTCTCCCTAAATACTACTAGGTGCCCCTGAAAAGAATCTGAGATAAAGCAAGAGCCTCATATACTCGTGGGGGGAAAATATTGCAAATGTACTTAGTACAGTTCTGTAGTATTGATTTTATTTCAGTAAAAGAGACACAAAGTAAATTAAACCTACAATAATAATAATAAATTAAACTTAAATAATTGTAGGCTTCCTCACATTAAGCCTAGCCCTGTCCCACCACAGGGGACTAAAAAGGTAATAGACAGGTGTCCCAGCCTGTTCAGGATGCCAAAGTCACTGCAGAGAAACCCAAACCCTGGATCTCTACCCAAGGGTCATTCCATATGGATCAAGGTGTATGTCTCACTCACATTCTGGAGAGATTATTAGTCTGGAATCAGATAAAAGTATCCGAAATACAAGTGTGCAGTATCACAGCCTCCCTAACAAGCAAAATATGACCATCAAGGATATGACAGCTAAAGCTAAGTCTGAAGCTTTTCATGGTGGCCACAGCAACATCACAGCTGCTAGCAGCTCTGTGAGAATCAGCCATGACTTTCCCAGGAGCACACATGATTTCAGCAGCAGTACAAGGACGTGGTCACTGGAAATAACTTGCCTCATGGTAATGTCATCACTAAGTACCCAGAGTTGGCTCTTTCAGATCTCCTATTTTCTCCTTTCACTCACTATTATCATTTCTGTGTCTGATTATGTAAAAATGTCTTCTTTGCGCGGGTTTGAAAACACTCACACTAATGCTGTAAACACTTCCAGCTGTATAAGTGTGAACACATGAGAAAATGTGTCGTGTGTTTACCCACTGCTTTATGACTCCATAAGCATAAAAAGGAGACATTCTTTTGGTATATATATTGCCCCCCCCACACACACACACACTTTTATTTTTCACTTTTGTCAAATAGCAGATCTCTTACATTCAGCATAGAATTGAGTTTTGTGATTTAATTGGACAATATCTTTTTGCTTTTCATAAGAGAATTAAGTGCATTGACTTTGATTAATGTGAATTCTGTTGACTTTTATTCAGGGATCTGGTATTTTACACTGTGTGTTACATGCATATATGTATCTTGCACTATCTTATTTGCATTTGTTGCTCTTGTTTTACTGTTGAAATATTTAGGCAGGTTGGCTCTTTTTTCTGATGGCTGTCTAATATACTTCCCTATACTCCTCACTTTCTTCCCCTCCCATGTGCTCCTTCATCCTCCAATTTGATATAATAGCAACATTAAGGGTCTCTCTTGGCAGCATTAAATATGCCTATGCTTCCACAAACAACTCTTTGACTCACTGGTCAGCAAGCTTATTCTACAGAACGCCTTCTCTTCCTCCTTTTCTCCCACTTTTCATCCTTCTGTCATTTCATTATCAGACAACCTGACATTGCACTCCATTCCTTCACCTGGATCCTGCACTTGTTGTCTTCTGTGATTTGAAGTTAAATATATTCCAGGCTTACCATCTCCACAATGAAAGGAGGAAGTTGTTTTGCTTTGTTTTTAATACAGGAGAAAACAATAAAAAAAATTGTCTATGCCCATGGACTAGGGGGGCACAAGAGAGAGCAAATGAGGGAATGAGTTTGAATGAGTTCATTATGGACTGGGAGGGATAGCACCAAGTATTGGCTCCAACACAGCAAGAAGGATGGTGGAGTATCAACAGGTGAAGTTAATAGCTTTTTACAGGAGGAGGGATGTACTGCCCCCAATAAAAAGCTGAGCAGACTCAAGGACTGGTGATATTTCAAATCCATTTATCGACCCAGTGGTAGGAGTTTGAGGGAGCTCTTTTAGCACTATTTTCTGGAGAAAATATTAGGTACTTTATGCTGAACAACTGTCTGTCGTGGGACAGGTCTGAGAAGGAGAATGATTGGATTAGTAACAAGAGTCAGAAGATTTAACTTATTGAGCCAAGACTTTTATTATTTATTTCACATTCACAGCTTCTGGTCTTTCTGGAACATGAAGGTAAGGAAATCACCTGTGCTTGAATTTGCTAATTTGCTCAAATCTGCCTCCTCCACCCTCCACCCTCCCGCATGTTTAATCTGGACATCTTTTTTTTTTTTTTTTTTTGGTCCTTGTCCAACTTTATAACTGACTTTCTGAAGTTAACCCTCAGGAAAGGGCTTTGTTCTGGCAGAGGTTAAATCGGTGAGTTCACGGGCCATGTGCTTTTGCCATCCTCTTTCTTCCCTAAGGAGCTGGGAGCCTAAGAGCCCTCTGGCCTCAGCTGCTCTCTCCAGGCCTGCCAAGCAGGACTCCTTGGATTGAGAGGGAAGAATGTCTGTTAGCAATTGGATTTCTAAGTTTCACAGCTCTCAGAGCCTTTGGGAACCCTGTGTCCTTTCCTTGTGTCCTCTGGGACAGATGGTGATTCCTGTGAATCTGTGGTTTAGTTCTACTTGCTCAGTGGGGGAGTGCTCTCAGGGGTGGGGGACTCACAGGCTACCACATCACTCTGTGTTCTCAGGTGCTGCCTTGTTATCCTACATGCTCTGTAGGGTTTTGTGGCAGATTTGGAGACATTGAAACTGCTCCTGCTACTAACACATTGTATAGAATCCCTATTAACATGTTTAATGTACGTATGGTTTGAATCTGTTCTTTTAATCAAAGTTATTTGACAAAAATATGGAAGACAGCCTCCTTATATTTCTACCTTTGTAAACAAAACAAAACAAAACAAAACAAAAAACACACCAGATTTTTAATTGAGATGATAAGAGAAGAACATAGATGACCCATCACCCATTCATTATGAACTGAAATACTATGCAGGTGTTAAGAGGGAATTAATAAAAATTAACATAGGAGTAACCACACTAAATTAAATAATTTATGCTTTTTAAATGACATCATTTTGTTCAACTTAGTTTTTTTGATAATGTGTGTGTGTGTGTGTGTGTGTGTGTGTGTGTTTGTGTGTGTGTTCATGCATGCACAGCATGGGACCACCAACACAATCAGGATGCATAATATTACCATACGTATAAGGATCCTTTGTCTTATCCTTTGTAGCCACAGCCAACTCTCTCATTCTGTGTCTAGCCCCTGGCAACTACTGCTCTGATAAGTATCAATATGATTTTGGCATTTCAGAAATTTTTTTAATAAATAGGATTGTGCAGTATGAAACCTTTGGAGTTTGATTTTTAAAACCTAGCAGTTTCCTTAGTAATCCATCCAAGTTTTGCCTGTATTTATACTTTGTTCCTTTTTATTGTTGAGTAGAGTTTCATGATATGGTTTGTTTGACCTTTTATCCATTGAAGAACATTTGAGTGGTTTCCAAGTTAGGGATATTATTAATACAAACTATACACCCTCATATATATGTATTTGTGTGAACATGAACCCATTTTATATCTCTAGGATAAATGCCAAGAGTTCAATTGCTGAGCTGTGTTAAGCAAATATTTAGTTTTGTAAGGAACTTCCACATTCTAGACCTTGCCAGCATTTGGTATTGTCACTATTTTTTGTGTTAGCTATTCTGATAGATGTATAGTTATATCTCATTGTGGTTTCAATGTGCATTTCCCTTATGACTAATGATATTAAATATATTTTCCTGTGCTTATTATTGTGAATATCTAGCATTCTCAGTAAAATGCCCATTCAAGTCTTTGGCCTATTTTCTACTTAGATAACTTGTTACTTTTCACTGTTAATTCTCTCTGTATTTTACATGTAAGTTCTTTGTAAGGTACTTGGTATGCAAATTGTTTTCCCCCAGTCTAAAAGTTGTCTTTTCATCCTTTATGGGTCTTTCTCAGGGCAAATTCTTTTACTTTGATGAAATCTAATTTTATAAATGTTTTTATCTTTGTGAATTGTCAAGCACAAAAATTACTATCTTGCCCCAGATCTAAGGATATTTCTTCTATGTTTTTTTTTATAAAATTTTTACATTCTCTGATCCATTTTAATTTTTGTTTTAGCTGTGAATTTAGTCAAAACTAATTTTTCTGCCTCTGGATCTAATTGTTCCAGCTGGCTATCTTGTCTCTTTCAATTGCTTATGCATCCTTTTAAAAATAAGGTATATTTGTGTATATTCTTTACTTTTTAACAACAACAACAAAAACCAAACCCTTAATATTCACCAATTATGAAATGTTAATATTTTTTAGAGGGGATAGATCTGAAATTATATAATAAACTACCTTCACATGTCAAATTGGTTAATATGCATGGCACCATTTCCTTTGAACATATTAAAATGAAAATAATTCAAAACCACTAAAATTACCTGCTCATAAGTAATAAAAATTTATTAAGTCAAATTGCTGAATTCTATGCATGTGAATGTGTTCAAAAAAATCTATTTTAACCATAAATAAGCAAAATCTTAGTTTTTTTGGTTGTTTGTTTATAAGGCTAGCATTGATGCACTGCTCCCTTCTTATGCAAATACTGTCCATTTCAGGTTATTGTGAAAAGAAATGAGGGTGTGTCATTCTTTCAAAAGACATTTTCTGCTCTCTCAACTCCTCTAATGTGATGCAAATTTAGAGAGCCCCTTTTTCCCTTTCTTAAAACACAGTTGTAGATATTTGCATCAGTGAGCTATTGTGTTAGTGGTAATATATTTAAAAATATTTTTGGTAACATATTTGAATAGTTTAATTTGTTAAATAATTTTTGTCAGGTAATTTTGATTAAAACTAGAGCTATAAACCAAGCTGGGAAGCAGGGTGTTTTTTTTTTTCCTTTGAAAAATTAGATTGTAACAGTTCTGTAAAAGCTTTTGGCAGCTATGAAGCTGAGGAGGCCCCAGCCTCTTGGAGGACTTTCGGTCTCATCATCTTCCTAGACCTTTTACCTTTCCCATAAGCCCCTTGTAGGACCACACAAAATTCTTCCCACCTTCTAACCCAGTGGTCGGCAAACTCATTAGCCAACAGAGCCAAATATCAACAGTACAACGACTAAAATTTCTTTTGAGAGCCAAATTTTTTAAACTTCTTCTAACGCCACTTCTTAAAAATGGAAGCCCAAGCTGTGGTATTTTGTGGAAAAGCCACATTCAAGGGGCCAAAGAGCCACATGTGGCTCGAGAGCCACAGTTTGCTGACCAACATCACCGTTCTAACCTTTTCTGACTGGGCTAATGATCAAATTAAAATGCGGTATATTAACATAAGAAAGTGACCAAAGGTAATTGATATGGATATTTGAGAGTGCCATGAGAATAGGCCAAGGACACATTGGGCAGTTGAGGCTTGTATTACACCTGGAACCAAGGAGAAGGGGGTTTGTAGTTTGGGATTTAAAAAGGGTAGAAAGGCAGGTCATATGGAGGAAGAAAAGCAAGTGTTTGGTAAATGTTTTCTGGGCTATTGTAATACTAGGGCACAGAGGGGAATTGAATCAAAAGAGCCTTGCTAAGTTCTTCCCTGGCTATCACACACTAACTTGTTTCAAATTATAGTTATCTGTGATGGTATCTCCCTCCTAGAGCAGTAAAGAGGAAGATCAAAAGGTTTTCCTGAATCTTTCTTTTTTTAAAATATATTTTTATTTTATTTCAAAGAGAAAGAGAGGAGAGCTAGAAACATTAACGATGAGAGAGATTCATTGCTCTTGAGCTGCTGCCTCCCGCACTCCTCACACTGGGGACTGAGCCTGTAACCCAGGCATGTGCCTTTGACTGAAATTGAACAGGACACCCTTCAGTCCACAGGCCGACTGTCTCTCCACTGAGCCAAAATGGCTAGGGGCTGAGTCTTTCTTTTCTTAAAAACAACCAGTTTAAAAAATCAATATCCCTGCCCAAACTGGTTTGGCTCAGTGGAGAGAGCTTCGGCCTGTGGACTGAAAGGTCCCAGGTTTCATTTTGATCAAGGGCATGTATCTTGATTGTGGCTCCCCAGTGGGGGGCGTGCAGGAGGCAACTGATCGATGTTTCTTTCTCATCAATGTTTCTAGCTCTCTATCCCTTTCCCTTCCTCTCCGTAAAAAATAAATAAAATATATTTAAAAATAATCAATATCCCAAAGAGGCATATTTGAGGGTAGCAAACTCTGCCCTTTCTCCCCACCCCTCAATAAAATGGTTTGATCTCAGGAAAAAAGAAAAAGTTATATAAAAAATCTAAGTGTTGCCCAGTCAGCATGGCTCAGTGGTTGAGCATCGACGTACGAACCTGGAGGTGACAGTTTGATTGCTGGTCTAGCAGGAGGCAGTTGATCAATTTTTCTCTCTCATCATTGATGTTAATATATCTCTGTCCCTCTGCCTTCATCTCTGAAATCAATAAAAATATATATTTTAAAAAACATCTAATAGTGTTAAAAAGATTCCATTTAATCTTGAATACATTTTGACTCAAGATAATGGATGTATTTTAAGAATGTGAGTCTTACTGGAGTTTGTGTGTTTTCTAGACCAGAACCTCTGCAAATAAAAGTACATTTAGGTCCCCTGAGTACCTTGCCAAACTGGAGATCCTTACTGAAGGAATTCTGAGGGTGTTTCCAGGTAATGTTGATGATGCTGACCTTTGACCAAACTTTGAGTAACAAGATTCTAGGCTAGTGGTTTGCAGTTCTAGCTAAATATTTACCTATGGATCTCTTAATTATGCCAATCACTGGAATCAAAACAGTAAATTTAGAATCCTTGGGATTAGGCTCCACTCACTGGCATGTTTAAAGTGTAGTCATTATGTTCTGAAACAGAGAGATCAAATGTGCAGGGAGAAGCTGGCATCTCTTAAATTAAAAATTACAAGGATTTGTTCTATCTCTGTCCTACTGTTGAAAACCTCAAATAAATTTCAAATTTCGGACAGAGGTAGAAACCAAACCAAAATAATCCTGAAAACGCCCACACCAGAAGATATTGGTAGATATTTGCATATAACATGACCTGTATACCATGAGGTCAGTTTCCTCAGAATATTAAGAGTAAAGTATAACAGTGCTCACTTTGGCAGCACATATACCAAAATTGGAATGATACAGAGAAGATTAGCATGGCCCCTGAGCAAGGATGATATGCAAATTTGTGAAGTGTTCCATATTTAAAAGCAAAAAAAAAAGTAAAGTCTAACCAATAAGTCGAAAACTATCTTGTTACTGGTTCAAAGTCCTTGTGTCTGATACTGTGAAAGGCCAAAACTCAAAATGTCAGAGTTTAGAACAAAGGAAGTTTTACTGATTGAGAAGGTGGGAAATTTAATGGTGCCTCAAATTCATTTTAAGAAAATACAGAGTGTGGACTTCTTTAACATCAAGGGAAGGGAAAAATGGGAGTGGCAAGAAGTAATTGATGGAACTAAGGGGGCATTGATTTTGAGATTTATCTATGTTGTTATGTACATGATTTTTTATTGCAGAAATAATATCCTTTGAATGGATATACCATAGTTTGGTTAGTCATTTACCAGTTCATGGAAATCTCAGTGGCTTTTCACTTTGGGGATATAACAAATAAAGCTGCTATGAACAATCATGTACAAATCTTTTAATGGACATGTGTTTTCATTTCTCTTGAGTAATACTTTGGAGTGAAATGGCTGAACCATAAGCTATCTTAGCTTGTTGACAGCACCCAATTTGAGCAAATCCCCATTTCCTTAGACCATCACTCAAATTCCTCAACCAAAGCAAAAATCCTATATTTTTTTTCTAATATACTATTATTGAGACATCTCATAGTTTGCCATTGTAAGTGTGTTTCTTCATTGAGGAAAGTTAGAAATTCACTTCAATTGTAGGTGTGTTCCTGGTGAGCTCGGACTGAACTGCCTTTCCGCCTTTTTTTCCCCCCTACTTCATCTAAATTGCCTAATTTATTGGCAGAAAATTGTTTATATTCTTACTCTTTATTTACTGTCTGTAAGATCTATACTAATGTCACTTTCTTAATTTCTATATTGGTCATTTGTATCTTCTGCCATTTCTTTTCCTGCTTAGTCTGAGTAGTGTATTGATCTTATCAAAGATTGTTTTTTTTTTCTCAATTGTTTTTGTTTTCTATATCATTGATTTCTGCTCAGATTGTTAATTCTGAGCTTTGGCTTATTTTGAGTTTAGTTTCTTTCTTCTTTCTTCCTTCCTTTCTTTCTTTCTTTCTTTTTCTTGGGTTCTCGGAGTGAAATCTGAAGTCAATGACTTAAGACAATCCTTATTTTCTTTCTTTTTTATTTTATTTATTGATTGATTGATTTTTTACAGAGAAGAAAGGAAAGAGATCGAGAGTTAGAAACATCAATGAGAGAGAGACATTGATCAGCTGCCTCTTGCATGCCCCCTACTGGAGATGTGCCTACAACCAAGGTACATGCCCTTGACCGGAATCGAACCTGGGACCTTTCAGTCCACAGCCCAACACTCTATCTACTGAGCCAAACTGGTTTCCGTGACATTCCTTATTTTCTAATATTGAGATTTTAGTGCTATGAATTTTCCCCCTTAAATGTTGCTTTACTGTCATACCGTAGATTTTGATATGTTTCATTTTAATTGAGTTTAAAACACCTTGTTATGTCTTTTTACATTTTTTCTTTGAATTATAAGTTATTTAGAATTATATTATTTGGTTTCCAAATCATTTAGAATTTTTCATTATTGCCTTCTAATTTAATTTTATTGTTTTCAGAAAATATGTTTTGTATGGATTTTCATCATGTCAAAGTTGTTTTCAATTAGTTTTATGGCCTAAAATATGGACTATCTTGCTAAATGTGCATAATTGAAAAGAATGCTTAAACTGCTATTATGGGGTGGTATGTTGTTAATTAGCTCAAGTTAGTTGATAGAGTTGCTCCATCTTTTATATATTAACTTAATTATTGACAGAGATATATCAACATATTTTATTATAATTATGGATTTTTTATTTCTTCTTGCAGTTCTATTATTGTTTGTCTCATCTATTTTAAAGGTCTCTCAGTGAATCAATGTTTACAATCATTGTGTTCTTCTGATGAGTTGGCCATTTTATTCTAAAATTACCTATTTATTATAATAAAAGAATTGGAAAAGTCTTTTACTAAAATGATAGAAAACACAGTAAAATAAAAAACTTAGCATTTTTGCCATAACCAAAATATATATACTAAAAAGTAAAATGATGTACTTATTTCTGCCATTTTTTTTGTTATTAAATATAGTTTCTCTGATATATCAAAAGGCAGTCTCATTTTTTGGCTTAGTGTTATCAAGTTACATATTTTCTTTATCCTTTTACTTTTTAGCCAACTTGTCTTTATATTTAAAGTGCATTTCTCTTTATAAGTATATATAGGCTAAACTTTAATTATTATTTGTATGTCTTACTTTATATATATTGTAAATTTCACACTACAGTGGTATTATCTTTAAACAGTAAAATACTTTTTAAAGAGATTTGAATATAAAAATGATTAATTGCTGCCAGTGTAGTTCAGCAGTTAGAGCATTGGCTCATGCACCAGAGAGTGCATGCTTCCTGCATGCCCTACTCTGGGGATCAAGTCTGCAATCCAGGCATGTGCCCTGATCCGGAATCAAACCATGATCTCCTGGTTCATGGGTAGATACTCAATCACTGAGCCATGCTAGCAGGTTATCCTATTCTTTAGTATATAAGTTACACTTAGATTTTGGTTCCAGCTTAAAGGATTTTTATAAAATATCTTCATGGCATTCTTATTTATGGAAAGAGACTTCAGGGGGAATAAAAAAAATGTCTATGTTGGTTAGAGATTTAGTTTCGTTGTGGAAGGATGACCTATGTTTCAGGAATTAGGACAGAATGTTTAAAATTTTGGTCTTTGTGAAAGTCAGAGAGCATTCAGAGAACCAGTTATTTCACATTCTTTGGATCACGCCATGGTTCTCTTACTCTGTCTCTTCTTCCCGTGATCCATCCTACGTGCAAACCAGAGTCTACAATGACTTCACTGCTTTAAGCAAGAGCAGGAAGGTTTTAGATGACCTGAAAATGTCTTTCACTTGCTCACGAACATTAGCCTTGCTTTCTGGTTCTATTAAAAATAAGGCATTGCTGGTAGGAATAGGAGGTTGGTAAGTACCTGGCAGACTTTCTCAGGATGATCTGAGGTTTACAAAGAAGAGAATAAGCACTGAATTCCAAATAATAGCAATGCAGTTTAGGGAACCACTGGGCTGATCTTCATTGTAGAAATGGCCTGCAGAATAGGAAATATGTTGCTGTTGTCATGTGTTACATTGTCCTTGGTCATTTTAACTGGCCAAGAAGAGCTTCAGTTAAAGTAGCTCAGGCACTAGAGTAAAAACATGAAATACTTCCAGTTTTTCTAATAACTTCTCTAATTATACAATTTGAATACTGTTTCCCTATTGTTTGCTTTGTTAGGAATCCTGGGACAATACTGTGGAAGAAGAAGGCCAGGAACATCCTTGGCCTTTTGCCACTTACAGATGCCGCCTCATCTGCAGACACGTAGATGTAGTACACTGTGACTGGGAACACAGTAAGTAGCACAGGCCTCCCTTTGGGATTGTCTGCTTCTTTGTGATGCTGGTGACCACTGCTGATGTGGTTTCCTGGTCTCTCTGCATTGGGTTGTCATGTATTCCCTTGCCTCAAAAGAAGGCAAGATTCAAAAGCTAGATCAAGTAGGTTTGGTTGCCAGCTTCCAGAAGTCTTCACAAGTAGGTTTGGTTGCCAGCTTCCAGAAGTCTTCAGTCTCATTGTTATTAAATTTAATGAGAAAGCTTTGAAGGATTTTAATAATAACCTGATCTGGAAGAAAACTCTACTATGTCAGAGATGGTCTATATATGAGCAAGAGTGGAACCAAAGACCACTTAGGAGGGAGTGGGGGAGGCTGTTACAGAAGTCTAGATTAGAGACGATTGTGGCTGAGATTAGAGGGATCATGGTGAAACAGCTGGATTCAAGCAGAGCCAATAGAACTTACTGGTTGGTTGGTTACAAGGTGTGAAGGAAAACAGAGTGAAGGACCCGAGGTACCCCCACATCTACAAAGCAGACATTACAGTAACGTCAGGAGATGGGAGAGCTGCTTGCTGCTCAACTGGGGTAAAGATGAGAATAGAAAGCAAATGACATCCAAGGTAAAGACCTTCAAAAGAAAATACATAGTAAAAGACTATTAGCAGAGAAAGGTTCCATCTATCCTCCCAGACCCCACAAGTCCCTGTGAAACTCATCTCCACTTCCCCCATGAAGTGGAAGTTTATCTGGTTTCAGGGAAACTGGTCTAATCAAGTGAAAGTAGGTGCCAGGGAAGGTGGAACAGAAAGGGGGCTATTAGAAGCAAGATCAGCAATCTAGAGATTTATTCAAATTCTAATGATACTGAAAGGCCACAGGGACTGAGGACGCAAATGAGGCCAGAGATGAAAGAGCTTGAAGAAAAAGCATGAGGGCCCCTGATCCTAGCTCTGTCTGATAAAAGCCCTCATGGAAAATAGACTGAGGTCACTACTGATAAGGAATGAAAAACATTGAGCAATAAAATTTACTTTAAATTCCAACCCGCAGAACTTACCATTGCCAAGTTTCTGCCTGGAATGTGAACATCATGGTACTCACGTCCCATGTCATCAGGAGGACACGGGTAGCAGTCTTCTCTTTGTTTTACAGTTTAACTTAGGGGGTCTTCAGTAATTTACACATTTACTGTTGAGTAGAGTAATTGTGACATCAGAAGGGAAACATCCAATCATGGTTTTGTGCTTTTCTTTTGAAATTTCTTCTCACTTTTATTAGTCTTTTACCTTTTGTCCCCACCTAGACTTGTGTCTTACTTCTCACCTGCTTTATAGGTTATGCTATATTGTACAATGTACTAACATGCTAACATCTTTAAGTTTCAAATGGATTTTGAACAGTTTTGTGACCTAGGGCGGTGGTCAGCAAACTCATTATCAACAGAGCAGCAAACTGGGTTGATATGTGGCTCACGAGACACAGTTTGCCAACCACTGATCTAGGGTTTAGAAATATTCAACTGGAACATATCTCTTCTCATGAATCTCAGCCATGTTAACACCAATATTTCACTTTTTCAGAAAGGAGTCACTGCTGTCTGCATGACCAGATCATCATTATGTCACCTTGTAACATCATTCATGTCTATATCTTGTCTGTATCCCTGCAGTGAGCACCTCCGTGATCTCTCTTTTATGAAAGAAATGGCAACATCTTCAAACAAAATATGAACCTTGAAACAGTTAAACATCATTCCTTCTTTATGAAATCTTAACTACTGGTAGGTTCGTTAAGGAATGCACCTATATTGCTTTATTAGGCCATGAGTCACACATTTTTTTCAAATCTCCTGTGACCCAGTTGATGGAATTTTGACATGAAAGTTACAAGAGGACCCTCTCATGATGTGAAAATGGGGAGAGATTATGTAAGAGCAATGTATGTGTGTGAACTGAGAAACTAGTTCTGTCATATGAGAGGTCCATTAAATAATGAGCAGCTCAAGTATGTTAAGCAGTTTTACAGAGAGCTGCATTTTTTAATACCAAAAGGTTCTTATATACTTTTTAGCTTTAAAGGAAAAGTTGAAAGGGGTTGGCATAAATTAACAATGGTGTTTTGTTAAATGTGCTAATAGGAAGCAAATATTGTCCAAAGACAAAGCATTAGAAACTGTGATAGTAACCTTCTGTTATAAAGTTAGTTAAGATAAAATAATGTATCTGTATCTGTATTAACACAAGGCTAAAGATGTACTGAACCGGCTAAGTGGACATTTTATAATGGATTGGCAAGACAAAGATTGTAAATGCCACCTACTGAGGCAGCGACAGCCTTCACGCTTAAGGTAATATTGCTCCATCCTAAAACACTTACCTTTATTTTTCTTAATATATGTTTTATTATTTTTTTTACAGAGAGGAAGGGAGAGCGATAAAGAGTTAGAAACATGGATGACAGAGAAATATTGATCAGCTGCCTCCTGCACATCCCCTACTGGGGATGTGCCCACAATCAAGGTACATGGCCTTGACCAGAATCAAACCTGGGACCTTTCAGTCCACAGGCAGACACTCTATCTACTGAGCTAAACCAGTTAGAACTAGAACACTTACCTTTAATTATATATTCAATATTTGCCTTCTCGTTGTACCATAAGCTTCCTAAAGGCAAAGATCAGATTCTCAGAATTTTTCACTTCTAACCTGTTGTAGCCTCTTAAATATAGACTTAAGAATAATCTACCTTCAATTTGGAAAAATTAATCAGCTTAGAAAAGTGCTAATTAATATACTAATTTCTTCTATTAACCCAACTTTAGCTATAAAATTGAGATAGGAGTAGGAAAAAACAAATTTCACCAATAGCAGTCATTTTAAATCTCTACTTTCTAACTTGTCTTTCTGCAATAAGCCATCATCAAGAGATGGCTTTGATCTGCTTTTTGAGAGAAATGTAGCCAATAACAGTGATCCCAGGAGGAGCAAATAGAAAAGGCCAAGAGCCTAGAAATTAAGAAATTATATAAGAAGTCCTCCACAGTAATATGTGTAACACATTTTTGTGAATACTGACAGAAATGACATTTGATATTGTTTGTGACATTGAAGATACCCTTGTCACCCAACTGAACTATTTTGAAATCGGTTAATTCACTAACAATATTTGATTCAATGCTAATTATCAGGCCATTTCACAAAAATGCCAAGAGAAAAACCATATATTCATCAACAATTACAGTGCAAGAAAGAAATAATTAGACTCTTCTGGAAACTCCTTAGGAGCAAGGTAAAATGCCTTAAGTTTGCTAATGTAAACTAACAGGCCAAAGTAATAGGCAACAAGCATTTCTCTGAGATCCAAAAGAACAGCTATTCTGGAAACACTAATTCGGGCAGAAACCCAGATAGTGTTCTGATTAGGGGGTGAAGGCAAGGGGTTTTTACGAAAAAGAGAAGGAGAATAATCACATTAATAGAAGGGAGACATATCTATTGGTGCTAATAAGCCAAGGAAGGAATTTCTATAACGGCAGATAAGCTAAGTTATTGCTTAGCTGTACATAGTGCTGCTGATTCTACAGAATGTCTTTAACTTTCAGTCCTGTCATCAGAATGTCTGCTTTGCAAACAGTGGTTTTAAATAGCATGTTGCTTTGTCCCAGTTATTCTGCCCACTTAAAACATTTCAAAATTAGAGGAGTGAGACAGATAAGGCAGTTCCTCTAGATTGGTTGACTCCAGTTCCATTTCAAGATGGCTCCATTTACACATATTTTTTAAAGTTTGTTTTTATTGATTTCTTTCAGAGAGAGAGGAAGGGAAAAGGATAGAAATGTAGAAACATCAGTGAGAAACATGAGCAATCTGTAATCTGTTGCCTCCTTCATGTCCCCTACTAGGGATCCAGCCTGTAACCCAGGCATGTGCCTGATCAGGGACCAACCAGTGACCTCTTGGTACATGGGTCAACACTCAGCCACCAAGAGGCACCAGGCTTGTTGACATATTTTTTACAGCTGAGATTATCAGGGCTTGGAAAATGCAGTGGAGATTGGGAGTGAAACCACAGATATACTATCTCTCATAACCCACTCAGAGGCATTTTTCCTTTGGCTGCAAAACTGCTTTTGGTTGGCTATGAGGAATCCAGTTGGGACTTGCTAAAGATTGCCTCTAGGGTGAAATGGATGGATTTGGGAGTGCTCTTTACAGGGACCTTCATTACATAAACTTTCTAAAACACTTTTGTTGTTCAGAAAACTTACTCCACTATAAAGACAAAACACTTTTTAAAGAGAAACATCTATAAATGTGTATAGGTGGGGGAGGACAGGGAGGGTGGCATTTGTTGAGACCCTTCTGTCAGTTATGGGGCAAAGCACTTGTAATGGTTTATCTAATTAACTTGAACCTACAGCACTCCAGTGAGGTAGGGAAACACTCCAGTTACAGAAGGAACTGAGAATCTGGAGACTTTTGTCCAACTAAGAGGGAAACAAAAGAACTCAAACCTATCAGTTCTGATGCCTGAAGGAACACGTGTGTAACCGTGGAGTGGCCAGCACCCAAAATGCTTCCCAAGTGTGACCCCTTAGAAATTAGGACAGAGAATCTGGGGCAGCAGAGGAATCTACAGGGAAAGAAAAACAAGTGGGACTTCAGTGCATTTCCAGCTAAAACTCAGCAATTCCTAGAATGGGGTGGAAGAGAGACAGGTCAGCAGAGTTCTTTAGGTACCCAGAGCTCACAAGGCAGACTTTGCTGCCTGGAATCAACAGACTTGAAGTTGTCTGCCAACTGGAACAATGTGTTTCCCTCCCCTGCAGAGCTTTCTCTCTCCCTTGGAGGCCCCCTGGGGAACGAAGGAGCCAGGAGTTGTTTGGAGCAGGTTCTCACTCCTCTGTGGAGGGACCTGGGGGGCGGAGGCAGAGCCTGGGCCAAGGTCCACTGGGGCCACGCCCCGCGGGGGCCTGGATGCTCAGCGCGTCCCCACGCGTGTTCTCCTGGTTCCTGTGTACCCTCGAGGCTCCCTACAGCAGCGTGCGCTCCAAGCTCAGCCGTGAAGAGGCCATGGCGAAGTCCAGGGGCCAGCTGTACCTCTGCATGTGCTTGGCTGCAGCGCTGGCCTCTTTCCTGGCAGGATTCATGGTGGGTAAGTGCAAACCCCTGCCCCCAGCTCAACGCAGCTGCTGCTCTGCAGGAAAAACTGGGTTGGGCTGTGCTGGCCTCCTCGGGCCTGCTGAGCTCAGCTGCAGCCTGGGATGCCGAACTGCTGGAGTTTCAGCTGAACTGGAAGCCTAACAGAATGCAGGGCCTTCCTAATGAAGAATGACCCCGTAATCCAGATCTATTAAATGCTCCCTGGGTTCAGGGTACTGCTAAGAGCTTTTCAGAGAATTTATAGTGGTCTCCACAGGGATGAACATGGAGGTTTCCATTACAAACATTATCAATGAGTCAAAGCTAGTAATTAATATGTGCAGAGTTGCAAAAAGTGCCCTTCCCCCATCATTGACTAAATAAAAATTTGTGGAATGCTCCCTGTGTGTCCAGCATGGTGCTAAGAATTAGGTCTCCCCACCTGCCCCCCTTCTCTACAACAAGACAAAGGCCCGGGCCTTGATGTCTAACGAAAAGAACTTCCCTGATATAAACTCTTTCTATCCAGCTCAATATTGCATTGCACAGCAGAATTGGAAGGTTTCCTACCTTTAATACGAATATTTCTTACTTAGGAAAGGACTATTTTTGGCTTCTAATTTTTATAAAAGTGTAAAGCAAATGTGTGTGAGTATGTATGTGTGTGTGTGTGTGTGTGTGTGGTACATATATGTGCCTATGTGTCTTCTCCTCTTAGGCTGGTTTATTAAACCTCTTAAAGAAACAACCACTACACTGCGCTATCATCAAAGTGTGCGGTGGAACCTGATATCTGAGATGAAAACTGAGAACATTAAATCATTTCTTCGGTAAGTTTGCTTTGCATTTTTTATCTTAATAATAAAGTGTTTAAGATATTGCAGAGTGAGAAGTGTACTGAAACTGGTTATATTCCCATGGTAATCTTTTTGTAAAATTAACATGATATCACATTCATAAAAAGCCCCTAAACCACTATTACGATACAGTCTATTTGACTATTGCAGGAGTCTTTCTTCCCTAACTTCACCTTCAAAATTAGTCGATGGCTTTATTAAGAGATGTTTCAACTTCATGTAACTTTGGGCTGCAACTGAATGTTATTCTTTGTTCCTCAGTCCCTGAGTTTAATCAGCAATGTTATTCAAAATTATATTTTGTCGGGAGACTTAACTGGTTGTAAACTCTAACTTAGAGGGAAGGAGGTTAGAGTTTCAGATTCTTTCTGTCATAGATTAAACCTCTCTCCCATGTTGTAAGTATAAGTAATACAAATCAGACAAGGTGAAAGCAAAAGGATCAGTGCAAATCCACAGGTCTCTAGGCACGAAGAAGAGTGACATTTGAGGGAGCGATTTTGAACTTTTTGAAGGTAATCAGCATGACATTTATTTCTCTACCAGAGGCCCGGGGGTGGATAGAGACGGGGAGGGGTGTTCTTCAGCCCAGACTGTTCCCTCTCCAATCTGGGACCTGTTGAGGGATGTCCATGTAGGATCAAGCCTAAATGGGCAGTCAGATGGGCCTAAACAGGCAGTCAGACATCCCTCTCACAGATCCAGGACTGCTGGCTCCCAACTGCTCTCATGCCTGCCTTCCTGATTGCCCCTAACTGCTTCTGTCTGCCAGCCTGATCACCCCCTAACAACTCCCCTGTCAGCAGGATTAATGCCTAACTGCTCCCCTGCCAGCCTGTTTGCCCCTAACTGGCCTCCCCTATGGGCCTGGTCACCCCTAACTCTGCTCCCCTGCCTTTTCCTGCTGGCTTGATCACCCCCAACTGCCCTCCTTTGCAGGCCTGGTTCCTGCCAACTGCCCTCCCCTACTGGCCATCTTGTGGTTGCCATCTTGTGTCCACATGGGGGCAGGATCTTTTGACCACATGGGGCAGTCATCTTGTGTGTTGGAGTCATGGTCAAAATGCATATTACTCTTTTATTAGATAGGATAGAGGTCTGGTGCACAGGTGGGGGTCAGCTGGTTTGTCCTGAAGGGTGTCCTGGATCAGGATAGGTGTTACTTGGGGCCTGATGTGGTTTTCAGATACCAGCAGAGGTTCTGGTATCTGGGATTTATTTATCTTCTATAATTAAAACTTTGTAGCCTTAAGCAGAGGCCAAGGCAGGTCAGGGCTGTGGAAATCTTGGCTTCCTCCATTGCCAGGGAAACCCAAGCCTCACTCAGTGGCAGCAGCCATTGAAACTTTGTTGCCTTAAGTGGAGATCTGGGCCTGTCAGGATTTGGGGAAAGCTTGGCTTCCTCCATCACCCGGGGCAACCCAAACCTCCTTCCTGCTCTCTCTGTGGCCATAGCCATCTTGATTGGGTTAATTTGCATACTCACTCTGATTGGCTAGTGGGGTGACTGGTGGGCATGGCTGGTGGGTGTAGCGGAGGTATGGTCAATTTGCATATTACTCTTTTATTAGATAGGATTCGGACTCTCTCAAAGGATATTGTCATAAGAAATACCCCAGCTTAGAGAGTATTAGATGCCTGGTGCAATTTTAACTTCCTTCTCATGCAGACTTGATTGCCCCCAACTGCCCTCCCCTGATTGTGTACAACTGCCCTCCCTTGAAGGCTTGATCCCTCTCAACTACCCTCCCATGCTGGCAATCTTGTAGTGGCCATCTTGTGTCCACATGGGGGCAGCTATCTTTGACCACATGAGGCCAGCCATCTTGTATGTTGGAGTGATGGTCAATTTGTATATTACTCTTTAATTAGATAGGTTATTTTCCTATACTTGTTCATCATCTGTATATGTTTTTTTTAAATAAATCTTTATTGTTCAGATTATTACAGATGTTCCTCTCTTTCCCCCCAAAGCTCCCCTACACCTGATTCCCTACCCCACCTCATGCCCTTACCCCTGCCACTGTCTTCATCCATAGGTGTAAGGTTTTTGTCCAATCTCTTCCCACACCCCTAACAACCCCTTCCTCTTAAGAATTGTCAGTCCACTCCCTTTCTATGCCCCTGATTTTATTATACTCATCAGTTTATACTATTCATCAGATTTTTAATTCACTTGATTTATAGATTAACTTGTTGATATGTATTTGTTATTCATAATTTTTATCTTTACCTTTTTCTTCTTCTTCCTCTTTTTAAATACACTTAAGCATTTCATATAATCCTGGTTTGGTGGTGATGAACTGCTTTAGCTTTTTCTTATCTGTTTTGTTTAGTTTCTGTTGAGAAATCAGCTGATAGTTGTATGGGTACTCCCTTGTAGGTAACTAACTGTTTTTCTCTTGCTGTTTTCAAGATTCTCTCTTTGTCTTTTGCTCTTGGCATTTTAATTATGATGTGTCTTGGTGTGGTCCTCTTTGGGTTCCTCTTGTTTCATGTTCTTTGTGCTTCCTGGACTTGTAAGACTATTTCTTTCATCAGGTAGGGAAAGTTTTCTGTCATTTTTTCTTCTATTAGGTTTTCAATATTTTGCTCTCTCTCTTCTTCTGGCACCCTAATAATTTGGATATTGGTATGCTTAAAGTTGTCCCAGAGGCTCCTTACACTATCTTCATATTTTTGGACTCTTTTTTTCTTTTTGTTTTTCTGGTTGGGTGTTTTATGTTTCCTCATATTTCAAATCTTTGGTTTGATTCTTGGAGTCTTTGGTCTACTCTTGAATTTCTGTATATTCTTTATTTCAGACAGTGTATGCTTAATTTCTTACTGGTCCTTTCCTATTTTTTTTTTGGCATTTTCATCAAGATCTTTAAAGGTTTCACTAAGTTTTTCAGAGGTTTTTAAAAGGTTCTTATAAATGTGGTTTTGAACTCTATTTCGAGTAGTTTGCTTTCCTCCATTTCTTTCATTCATGACATGTTTCTTTGTCTCTGCATTTTGGCTGCTTCCCTATGTTAATGGGGTGGTTTTCTGTGGTATATGATCTATAAGGCCAAGTGGTTCAGCCTCCCCAATCACCTGAGGTGGACACTCTTGGTTCATCCCTTTGTGGGCTGAGTGCAAAGTTTTCTTGTAGTTAAGCCTTGATTGCTATTGGGAGGAATTGACTTCTAGGCCAATTAGCTGTGAGGATCTGCTGTATCTATAATGTAAGAATTGCTGTGCTGGAGACACCATTAAGTGGCAGGATTTGTTTCAGTGGGGCTTTGGTGCTCACTGAGTCTGCCTCTTGAATGTGTCACTTATGGATGTGAGGAGTTGAAATCTGGTGTTGTCTCACACTGACTATTAAGTACACTGGCTATCTCCAGTGGGGTACAGGTCAGTACTGTCTGAGGCCACCCAGCAGGAGCTAATGTGAGATCTGAAGATTTTTCCGTTTTGCTTGGGGTTTGGAGGTTTTGGAACTATCTGACCAGAGCTGCAGTTTCTTAGGTTAAGCTGCAATAGGGCAGACCATATATATGCAAAAGCCTCTGCGTAGAGCTTGGGTGGGTTTGTAAATAGTGTGCAGTTGTGTCTCAGGGAATCACTAGGCTAGGACATGGCAACTAGCAATTGCAGCCATCTCTGCATATCCGATTTTCCATATCCCATGCCCCAGCACATTAAATAATGATTCCTGTGTGCACCTCTGCAAGAAAGCCACCCTCACTTTCCAACCTGATGGCAGATAGTTCAGCTTCTCCCCATAGGAGTCTGGGTCCCCAGAATCTCATTGGAAACTGGAGTTCAGAGTAATCGGGAGCTTGTGTCTCCTTTGGGTTGAAGAAAAAAAAAAGCACATCCGGTTGCCAGCTGCCATCCTGTGCACCTTCATACCTCAGCTTTTCCATGCTTGTGCATGTCTCAATGCTCTTTTCTCTTTCCTTCTAATTGTAGAACTTCTACTCAGCCAGCCCATGGTTTGAGGTGATAGATGTTTTGTCTTTTAGTTGTAGTTTTGGTATGCTTGTGAAAGGCAGCATGTACAAGTGCCACCATCTTATGCCACCATCTTGGTTTTTTCCTGTATACACTCTTCACTGAAATGTATGTTCATGTCTTTTGCCTATTTTCAGCAAGTTCGTGATTGTTTTTTCTTTTGAGTTTTGAGAGTTCTTATATTTTCCAGATATAAGTTATTTGTAAGTGTATCCTAATATATAAAATCCCAGGGTCTGTAACATCCAAAACGACTGAAGGCTCTACTGACTCAGCACTAACTACCAAGGGGACTTCAGATCAGGCCTGAAGAGAGGCCCAGGGAGAGAGAAGCAGGGTCTGATCAGTAGCTGTTATGGCAGCTGTTGATCAGCCCTTGCCTTTCTCTCTCCAGGCCTGACCAGCAGCCCTGCCTCTCTTTCTCTCAGGCCACCATTGGGGCTGCTGATAAGCCCTGCCTCTCTGATTAGCCCCAGAGATAGTCCTGGAGACTTTGACTGGCATAGAAACTGACCAATTAGAATTAAATTCTGAGTGAAGTGTGAGGAACCAATGGCTGCCTAGGAGGCAGAGCTTTTGACATTGACTGGCATAGAAACGGACCAGTCAAAACCAAATCTGGGTAAACTGCGAAGGCAGAACCCAAAGTAGGGGTTGAGGAGGGATTTTAAGGGCAACAGCTGTTTGGTGTAAGGTATAAGAAAGCGGTTCAATTTTTTAATGACCAGTTTGACAGTATAGTGCATATAGCTGGCTATCAGTCCAGATATGGGGATTATGTGTTTTTGTTTGCCAAGAGCATCTCCTTCTAATGAAAAGGTCTTTTCTCCCCCATTTAAGCAATCCTATCCTACATAATCTATCTATGCTACTAAAAGGGTAATAAGCTAATTAGACTGGGTTGATCAGCCATCTTCTGTACATCCGACTTCCTTTGGACAAAGTCATGATGGTGGGGGCCAAGGCAAAGGCTTTTAGGGGTGATCAGGCCAGCAGAGGAGGGAAGTTGGGGGCATTCAGGCAGGCAGGCAAGTGAGCAGTTAGGAGCCAGCAGTCCCAGATTCCAAGAAGGATGTCCAACTAACAATTTAGGTTTGATCCCAGAATCGGGCCTAAACTGGCAGTTGGACATCCATCCCCCAAGGGGTTCCCAATTGGAGAGAGTGCATGCTGGGCTGAGGAAAACCCACTGCCCACCTCACCCCCACACCCCACCCTCGCCCCATGCATGAATTTTGTTTACCGGGCCACTTGTGTATATATATTTTTCCAGTCTGTTATTTGTCCCTTCATGATTAATAGGGCATTTGCAGATCAGAAAGTTTTAATTTTAATGAGATTTAGTTTATCCAGTTTATCAGTTTTTCCATTTATGGATCATGCTTTTAGGTTCATGTGAGTAACCCTAGATCCTCTTCCCCTCTCCTAACCCCTTCACCCCCACATTGTGATTCATTAGAGTTAATTTCTACATAAGGTACAATGTTTGATGAAGTTTATTCTTCTGCCTCTGGATAGCCAATGTTTCCAGCACCATTTGTTGATATGCTATCTTTCTTCCATTTAATCACTTTTGAACCTTTGTCAAAAATTAGTTGAATACATTTATGTGAGTCTATTTCTGGGTTTCTATTTTTGTTCTATTGAGTTATGTGTCTACTTTCTCCAGTTCATTGTCTTTACTTAATTGTATTTGGTTTACATTGGTTAAGAACATTATATAAGTGGTAAGTGTACAATTTTATAATATACCATTTGTGTATTGCATTGTATACTCATCACTCAGAGTCTAGTTTCCTTCAGTCACCATATATTTAACCACTCTTACCTTCTTCATCCTCCTCCAACTCCCCTTTCTCTCTGATAACCACCATATTATTGAGTGTCTGAGTTTTTGTTTCTTCATTTGCTGCTTTCTGTTTTATATCCCATATGTGAGTGAAACATGGTTCTTGTCCTTTTCCATCTAACTTACTTTACTTAGCATGCCACTGTCAAGCTCTAGGCATGCTGCTGACATCATTCTGTCCATACTGTCTTGAATATTGAAGCTGTATCATAAGCCTTAATGTATAGAATGATTTCTCCCACTTTATTCTTTTAAAAAATTATTACAGCTATTGTATCTCTTTTGCCTTTTTATATAAAATACAAAAGAATCTTTTATGTTTAGAAAACATAAAAGATTTTGATCAGAATTGCATTAATCTTATAGAGCAATATGGGGTACTTGTCAGTTTTACTATGTTCAGTCTTCTAACCCATTAATATAGTACATCTCTCCAATTATTTAGGCTTATTTCATTTCTTTTATCAATATTTTATAATTTTCAGGATGCAGATCCTGCATGTGGCTTATATCTATGTGGTTTCCCCCCCTTCTCTTTGGAGCAAATGTGAGTCACATGGTGTTTAATTTCAGTTTTCACGTGTTTTGTTTTGTTTTTATGTAGAAATACTGTTGATTTTTATGTGTTGTTGTTGTATCCTGTGGCTTGTCTAAACTCACATGTTCTATGAGTTTTCTGCAGATTAATTAGGATTTTCTATGTAGATGATCATACCATTTTTACATAGGGACAGTTTTATTTCTCCCTTTCCAAACTGTATGCCTTTTTCTTCTCTTCCTTCTTCCATCTTCTTTGTGTGTGTGTGGGTGGGTGGGTGGGTGCGCACACGTGCATACACTGACTGAAATTTCAGTACTGTGTTGAATAAAAGTGATGAGAGCCAACATCCTTCCCCTGTTGTTAAGTCTTGGGGGGAAGCATTCAGAATTTTACTATTAAATTCAGAGTTTTATGATGTTATCTGTAGATTTTTTTTTGTGGATGCTCTTGAGTTAAGGAAACTCGCCTCTATCCCAACATTGCTAAGAATTTTTATTTTATTTTACTGATTGATTTTTTTTAAGAAGAGGAGAAAGGGGACGGACACAAGGGAGAAAGAAGGAGAAAGAGCAAGAGAAAGACACTGATTTCTCTCATAAATTGTTTCACTTATTTATGCATTCATTGGTTGATTCTTTTAGGTGCCCTGACCAGGTATCAAATCCTCAACCTTGGTATATTTGGATGATTCTCTAACCAATTGAGCTATCCAGCCATGACTGGCAGAAGTCTTCTTGTTTCTTTTTAAAAATCATGAATGAGTATTAAATATTGTCACATGGTTTTTCTGCATCAATTTATCTGATCTTATGGTATTTCTTTTTTAGCTGGCCAGCAATTCTTTTATTTCTTTAATGATTTGGGAGAAAGTTTCAAATTCTATCAGGAATGACTTTCCAGTCTCCTCTGGGAATGTGAAATTATCTGTTCTAATTCTGTAAATTATTGCTTTATATATTATGAGACTCATTTATGAGGCATGTACATATTAATTCGTTATGTCCTCAAGAAAGAACTACCCTTTTTCTTTATGAAATGTCCTTCTTTATCTTTGGTAATAATCTCTATCTTTAAATCTATTTTATTTGGTATAAATACTGCCACATCAGCCTTCTTATAATATATTTACATGGTATGTCTTCTTTCATCCACTTACTTTTAACCTATCATTTTCTTTACAATTAAAATGTATCTTCTAGGAAACTTCATACTATTTCTACAGTGTCTGCACAAATCTGCATTCCCACCAACAGTGCATGAGAGTTCTTTTTTCCACATCCTCGCCAATGCGTGTTTGTACATTTATTGGTAGCCATTCTGATAGGCTTGAAGTACTATCTCATTGTTGTTTTTAATTTGAATGACCTTGAATATCTATGATGACCTTGGACATCTTTTCTTCTGTCAGTTGGCCATCTGTATGTCCTTTTTGGAGAATTATCTATTCGGGTCCTTTGCCCATTTTTAAATTGGATTGTCTGTCTTCGTGGTGTTGAGTTGTATAAGTTCTTTATAAATTTTGGATATTAACCCTTTATTTGATGTATCATTGATAAATATGTTCTCCCATTCACTGAGTTGTCGTTTTCATTTTGTTGATGGTGCAAAAGCTTTTTGGTTTTAATGGTCTCATTTGTTTATTTTCTTGTCTTTTGTTTCCCTTGCCAGAGAAGATATATCAGAAAAAAACATTGCTGCAAGAAATGTCTGTGACTTTACTACCTATGTTTTCTTCTAGGATTTTTATATTTCATGACTATATTTAAATCTAATCCATTTTGAGTGTTTTCTTGTATAAGGTGTACATTGGTGGTCTAGTTTGTGTCCATCAGTAATGAATGGATAAAAAAGCTGTGGTATATTTGCTCTCAGAAATTTGAACTCATGGCTTCAGCCTTCGAGATAGCTGTTGAGATTTTTGGGGCCAATTGATCCCAGTTCCTTTGTGTCTGATATTTCTTAAAGGAAGGTTTTAGTATCTTCTCTTTCTTTTTTAAGAGAGTGAGTAGGTAGGGCGAGTGGGAGGGAGAGGAGAGAGAAAGAGAGCATGAGTGAAACATCATTGATGTGATAGAGGCATATCAATTGATTGCCTCCCACACGTGCCCCCAACTGAAGCTGGGGATTGAAACTGCAACTCAGGTATGTGCCGTTGACCAGGAATCAAACCCATAACCCTTCAATCTAAGGGCCAACAATCTAACCAGTGAACAACACTGGCCAGGGCTTCCTAATTTTTAAATGGGAACAATGGAAGAGGGATTGTGAGAATCCAATGAGATAATCCATATGAAAGTACCTGGCATATCATTCCTAGCATATAGTAAGTTTTTAATGTTAATTTTCCTTTTTTGGTTGTCCTCTGGCTGACTAAAAAAAACAATTTATGAAAGTATTATTGTTCTACTGATGGGGGAAGGGGTTTGGGAAATAGTTTTAAAATATTATTTACCTCAAGCAAAATAGATCTCATTAAGAACTATATTTGTGAGATCACGTGAATTTTCCCAATCATTTAAACTCAACCAAGAGAACATTGTCCAAACTCAATTCAACAAACCTCTATTGTATAATTCTTAGGTCACAGACAGAAATTAAATAGGAGAGACTTTCTCTTAAGCGAGATAAACAATTTCATACAAAATGATAAAGCAACAGTATATGTTTATTGAGTGGCCAGATTATTATGGTCACCGTACTTCTCGGGGACACCTTTTGACTTCAGTATTATGGCAATTCTTCTTGGCATTGACCACCAGATGTTAAAAGATGATGCAAGGAATATGAAACTATGCCTGATGAATAGCACTGTCCAGTTTTATGAGATTTGATGGTTGTGGAACCAGCTGCCTGATGGTTCTTTTAAATTCATCCCACAAATGCTCAATTGGATTGAGATCTGGTGATTGTGGGGGCCACCTAAGCAAGGTAAAGTCTCCTCATGTTCTTGAAACCACTCCTGCACAATACGAGCACCGTGGCATGGCTCATTGTTTTATTGGAAGAAGTCATCTCCATTGGGATATGCCATCAACATGATAAGATGAACTTGATCAGCAATGATACTTAGGTATGTTGTGCTATTCAGACATTGTTTGACACGAATTAAAGGGCCCATATCATGCCAAGAAAACATGCCCCAAACCATAACACTGCCCCCACCAGCTTGAAGGGTTGTACTCATGTTTATGGAGTTCATGCTTTCATGCTGTTTCCACCAAATTCTCATTCTGCCATCTGCATGATGTATCTGGAAACGTGATTCAACCGACTTCATGACTTTTTTCCAATGGTCGACTGCCCAATCCTTGTGTAGCTGTATGAATTGGAGACGTTTTATCTTGGTAACTGCAGACAGCAAAGGTGTTCCAACAGGCCTTTGGCTTCTATATCCCATATGATGCAGTATATGGCTAATTTGCCTACAAATGTCAGGTGGTCATAATAATCTGGCCACTCAGTGTGTGTGTGTTTGTATGTATATATATATGTATATATATATATAATATCTATTATGTTAAATAGATTGACCAATTGGTCTCTGGCAAACATGATATTTTTTCAAAATGTCCTCGCTTACTGATGAGCAGCAAGAAGGCATGCCGCTGGTATAGAGGCGTGATGTTTGTCTAGGGTGAGTTCTCTCACCTGAGCCTCTACTGGTTGTATGCATTTACCATGAAATGTGTTCTTTTCCGGGGAGCATGATGTGAAACCTGTAGCTACACACAAAGATTTAAAAACTGAGAGGAGCAGCCTGGCTGGTGTGGCTACACCAGGAGATCATGGTTCGATTCCCAGTCAGGGCACATACCCAGGTTTCCGCTTAATCCCCAATAGGAGGCATTAAGGAGGCAGCTGATCAGTGATTCTCTCTCATCATTAATGTTTCTGTCTCTCTCCCTTCCTTTCTCTGAAATCAATAAAAACACATTTAAAAAACAAACAAACTGGATTGGGGCAGAAAAATAAATTTTCTTCCTACCTTTCCTTCAAGGTCTTTTTGCCAGACTGATTAACATAAGATAAACAGGAGAAAAATAACCAAATTTATTGCATATGTACACACAGGGGTCCCATAAGAATATGGGGCCAGAGGACGGATCCTGCAGTTCAGGCTTGTATTCCACCTGGAGCTAAAGGGAAGGGCATTTGTGGTTTGGGCCTTCAAAGGGCAGAAGGCAAATCACATGGGACTTCAAAGGGCAAGACAGTCGCCTGTGTTTATCGGTAAATACGTATTTTCTGGACTATTTTAAAAATGGGACACAGAGAGAACTTTGATCAAATGTACCTTGCTAGATTCCTTCCTGTCTATCAGATTTGGCTCATAGCAAACTATCATCATAGTTACCTGTGATGATATCTCCCTTTCTGATGCAAGTTCTCCATTTGAATTCCTTTTAGGCAGTAGAGGGAAAGGCCAAAGATTTTTTTTTCTGAGATGTTTATTTCTTGAAAATAACCAGCTTAAAATAATCAGTACCCTAAAAGGCTCATTTTAAGGTGACCATCTCTGTTCCCCCTCACTAGCACATCAAGAAATGGGTAATGCTACCCTGTTTTCCCAAAAGTAAGATATCCCCCCAAAATAAGACCTACTTCGTTTTACCTCTCATTGTAATATAAGATATCCTCCCGAAAATAAGACCTCCCCGATAATGCCTCCCCCAAACATAAGGCCTCCCTGCAATATAAGGCCCCCGAAGCTACTGTTAGGTGTCTGACTGCTGATTTAAAGAGACCTTGCACTGCCAGAACAGCTCCGGCTGTGCTGCGGTCAATCAGTGAGCTTGTTTGTGATGACAACTACTACCATACCATATACAGGTAATAAATTTCCTTTTTTGTTGTTGTTCAACAATAAATGTGTACTGTATTCTTCTTCATGGAAAACATAAGACATCCCCTGAAAATAAGACCTAGTGCATCTTTGGGAGCAAAAATTAATATAAGACACTGTCTTATTTTGGGGGAAACAGGGTAGCTGGGTATTTTATTTATCTCTGATAATAGAAATGATAATGCCTAAAATATGAGTAATGCATCTAGAGTAGTTGTTAGGCACATCATCTAAAAAGAGTAGTCGTTAACTCCCCCTTGTGTTCACTTTTCATTTTAGTTCTTTTACAAAGGTCCCTCATCTGGCGGGAACAGAACAAAATTTGCTGCTTGCCAAGAAAATCCAAAGCCAGTGGAAGAAATTTGGACTAGACTCTGCCAAGTTGGTTCATTATGATGTTCTCCTGTCTTACCCTAATGAGACAAATGCCAATTATATATCAATTGTGGATGAACATGGCACTGAGGTGATGTAGAATTGTTGTACTTCTCATACTTTACAACTCTACCTTTTTACATGAATTGGAATGTAGGGTCAAGTAAAGATACATTTGTTAATAGTGCACTGGAACTCATCTTTTCTAGAAATGTTAACTTGCAAATTATTCAGTGTTTACTATGTGCCACGTACAATGCTAAGTCCCGTGACCAGAATGAAGACTAGGGCATGGTTCCTTTGCTTAAATAAGGAGAGGCGGACATTAAAACACATCATTTCAAATCAACATGGTAAGTGCTATGAAGAGTATAATTGGGTTCTTTATCTATAATGAAAAGGGTCACATGGCCCAGTGTTGATGTAAGAACATCCAAACCTGTGGAGGAGAATTATAAGAGTTTAATTGAGTCAAACTGATGTCATATGCCAGGTTGAAACTTTTTATGCATTTGAAATTAAGGAGGGAACATAAGGAAGATCACATGGATGTCTGAGAAAACAAAGTGGGGATTGAATTATAGGATAATTACAAAGATTATGAGCTCTCTTGAGGGTGGTTATTTCAAAGATGTGTTAACCTAAATGCACAGAAACAATGGACAGGGCTTGCTTAAGGCGAAGATCACCTTTTACTAAAAAGTTATATGTCCATTTTTATAAAAGAAGTATGTAGAAATATGTAAATGAGCACTGTACTTAAATGGAATAATAAACTTTTTAAAAGAAATCAACAAATGTTATATGTTTAGGGTATGACCTTCCCAGTTAGGAATTTATGATCAGATCACCTTGTAAGGTTACTTTCATTAGATTCCCTTTTTTTGTCCATACCTCCCTGTAAGTCAGAGAAGGCTTCCCAAAAGAGTTGATGTGTAAGTCATGAAGATTCTAAAGGTTTAATTAATCATATAAAAAAGCAAGATAAGAGAATTCTAGGCAGAAGAGAGAATATTGGCAAAACTGGAGATGTACTAATTTCATATTATTGGAGAATTAAAAGATTTTCTCTATTTCAAGAGTATAAAATATAAAGAGAGCCATGAAAAAAAATAAATTGAGCCATGATGAGAGATAAATCAGTATGCAGATAACTCTTGAATAACATGGGGTGAGGAGTGCTGACCTACAATCCATGTACAGCGGTACCTCGAGATACGAGTTTAATTTGTTCTGTAACCTTGAGGCGTGGGAAACTATGAGACGCTCGAGTCGAGGTAAACTGGTGGGTCATGTGCAGCCAGCCAATCCGTGTGATTACTCCTATCTCAAATGTTGCTTGTATTTCAAAAATCTCGTATGTTAGGTCACTCATATCTCGAAGTACCACTGTATAACTTTTGACTTCCCCAAAGTTTACAAATAGCCTACTGTTGACCCGATGGTAACAATAAGCAGTCAAGTAATGCACATTTTGTATGTTATGTGTATTATGTACTATACCAGAGACCCAGTGCACAAAAATTCTTAGACTCATGGGAGGACCCTTAACCCGGCCAGTGACCTCTTGCAGTCGGGGACCCCTTGGGGATGTCCACCTACCAACTTAGGTCCGCTCCCTGGGGAAATTGGGCCTAAGCTGGCAGTCAGACATCCCTCTGGCAGCCCTGGAGTCCTCCTCCTTAGGGCTGCAGAGGAGGCAGGAGAGACTCCTGCCTCTGCTCCTGTGCTGGCCAGCCATGACCCAGTTTCTGGCTGAGCGGTGCTTCTCCTATGAAAGCGCACTGACCATCAGGAGGCTCCTGCATTGAGCGTCTGCCCCCTGGTGGTCAGTGTGCATCATGCAGACGGATTGTTCTGCTGTTAGGGTCAATTTGCATATTACCCTTATATAGGATTCTTACAATAAATTAAGCTAGAAAAAAATTATAAAGAAAATCACAAGAGAAATTACATTTACTAATTAAGAAAATCACAAGAGAAATTAAATATTGCACATATTTATTGAAATTTTTTTGCTTATAATTGGTTCCTTGCAGTTCAAACCTGTGTTGAACAAGGGTCAACTGTATATGGGTCTAGTTCCTTGTGTTGTTCAAGAGTCAACTGCATATGTCTTGGAGGAGGTTATGGAAAGGCTTATACACTGTCCTAAGGAACTAGATATTCAATCTCAGTCAATGAAACCACTGACAAGTCGTAGCAAAAATGGAAGGATGGGGTTACAGAGGCAGTTAGATAGTTTGGGCAGTCTGCAGGTTAGACCTAGACTAGGAAAGGAGTTAAGGTTGGAGTCTAAGACAACAAAGCAGATAAAAGATGATGGAACCCTGAATTAGGATGATAGCAAGGAATGAGGACGAGGGATAGACTTGAGAAATAGCAAGCAGTATTGGCAGGACATGACTAGTAATTGGAGGAAGGAGAAGAGGGCAGAGTTAGGTTTGATTCCTAGGCGTCTGCTGTGGGTGGCTAGCTAGTGATGCTCATAATAGCAGTATGGAATGCAGAAGTAGACCTGTGATTACAGAAGATAAATGCAAAGTTAAGGCAGTTGAGTTTGGACAGCCATGCTGAAATGTCCATCAGGCCCTTATGTCTTTAATAGGGGGGAACTTTTAATTACCTCAGATTGCATACATGTATAGAAGTTTCCCTCATTTTGAAGATAATAATGATAAGGCTTTCTCCTTGTTGCCAGTGGAATTTAACTGTTTGATTATAGAACTTAGTTTCAGGATGCTTAATCTTAAGTGTATACTTGGGGCAAGATGCCTTATTCCTTAATAGCAACCTAGAAACTTTTTTCCTAATGTCATGTGTTTCGTTGTTTGCTAGATTTTTAAAACATCATACCTTGAGCCGCCACCAGATGGATATGAGAATGTTACAGATATTGTATCGCCATATAATGCTTTCTCAGCCCAAGGCACACCACAGGTAAAATAAAAAACATCTTATTCATCTCTTTAAAACTTGCTTTGTTATATAAAACCTTTATGGAGGACTAAACTGAAGAGATTTGGAGGACCATGCA
Source organism: Lasiurus borealis (assembly GCA_004026805.1). Taxonomy (NCBI): domain Eukaryota; kingdom Metazoa; phylum Chordata; class Mammalia; order Chiroptera; family Vespertilionidae; genus Lasiurus; species Lasiurus borealis. Next base: position 50,359 of record PVJN01011883.1, read on the forward strand.
TGCTGAGCCTTGAGGATCAGAGCTACTCACACACTTTCTAAAAAAAAAAACAACAGAAAAAAGAAGAAAATCAATACACAAAAATGAGACCCTAATAACCAAATGACACTTCTTGAAATAAAGAAATGCTAAACAGCCTTTAATTCAGTAAGAGCAATAGATGTTTTTACAAGTTGTTTTTTTCTTTGTTCATAGTCTGACTGTTACAGAAATACAGATGTGATTTTATAGAGCAGACTATAGACATTTTAAGATGAACTCCATAGTTGGGGATTTAAAAATGACTTTTATTTATCCTACCTCCCACGACTCAATGTACACTGGTAGTTTCTTCAAAGTAGGACACGTGGTTTAAAATGTTTCACATATTGTCATTTTTAAAACTTTTGAGCATATTGAAATATTTTCCACTTCTGTAGAATTAGCATAGACCTATCTATTGAGCCCAAGCAGGAAAGAGAGCATTTAATGATGCAGTGTTGTAGAGCAAACTTGTTCTTTGGTTTTCTCTTTAACTATAGCAGTGTTATGTATTGTTTTTCTTTTTTGTTTTCCCTGCAGGGAGATCTTGTATATGTAAACTATGCCCGTACTGAAGATTTTTTCAAACTAGAAAGAGAAATGGGCATCAACTGCACAGGAAAGATTGTTATTGCCAGATATGGGAAGATCTTCAGGGGAAATAAAGTACTGTGTTATTTGTTTTTCTAGAGTCCTATAGTGAAGAAGATAAGATATATTCTGTAAATATAAGTGAACATCTTATATGGTTTCCAAAATTGCTTCACACACACACACAGAGAGAGAGAGAGAGAGAGAGAGAGAGAGAGAGAGAGAGCAGGCCCCGTGCACAAAATTCATGCATTGGGAAGGGGGGTTCCCTCAGCCTGGCCTGCGCCCTCTTGCAGTCCAGGATCCCTCAAGGGATGTCTACCTGCCAGCTTAGGCCAGATCACTCTCACAGTCCAGGGCTTTTGCAGCCTGGCACTCCTTGCTCATTTACTCCCACCACCACCACTGTGCTCTCTAGCTGTGAGCCTGGCTTCTGACTGAGCAGCACTTCCCCTGTGGGAGTGCATTGACCACCAGGGGCACCTACTGCCTTGGGCATCTGCCCCCTCATGGTTAGTACATGCCATAGAAAGCAGTCATTCTGCTGTTTGGTTGATTTGAATATTAGTCTTTCATTATATATTAGAGGCCCAATGCACAAAATTCATGCACAGGGGAGTGTCCCTCAGTCCAGCCTGCTCCCTCTCTAATCTGGGACTCCTCGAGGGATGTCCAAATGCCCATTTAGGGCCGATCCTATTGGGATCCCTCTCACAATCCAGGACTACTGACTCCCAACTGCTCACCTGTTTGCCTTCCTGATTGCCCCTAACCTCTTCTGCCTATCAGCCTTATATCTCCCTAACCACTCCCCTGCCAGCCTGATAGATGTTTAATGCTCCCCTGCAGGCCTGGTCACCCCTAACTGCCCTCCACTGCAGGCCTGGTCCCTCCTATCTGCCTTTCCCTGCAGGCCCGGTCGCCCCCAACTTCCCTCCTCTGCCAGCCTGGTCACCCCTAACTGTCCTCCCCTGAAGGCTTGATCATCCTCAAATACCCTCCCTTGCTGGCATTTATCCTTAACAACTGCCCTCCCCTGCTGGTCAACTTGTTGCAGCCATCTTGGCCACATGGGGGCAGCCTTTCTGTATGTTGGAGTGATGGACAATTTGCATATTACTCTTTTATTAAATAGGATATAAATATAGATATAGTTAGCTATTTCTATGGTTGCACAGAAAATCCTATTTTTATGTTACTGCATATATCTAGAAAGGGAAATTATTTTCAATAATCTTATTACTAAAGCAATATTTGCTTTACCCCCTCTTTTAAAAAAATTATTGTTTTTAGAGAGAAAGAGAGATAAATATTGATGCATCAACATTGATTGGCTGCCTCCTGCATGCACCTTCTTGAGACTTGAGCCTGCAACTTAGGCATATGCCCAGACTGGGAATTGAACTGAGACCTCTTGGTGCACAACCACTGAGCAACACCAGCCAAGCAATATTTGCTTTTTTATTTAATTGAAGGACATTTATATAATTTTTTTTAAAAAGCTTGCCCTGTATAATTTGGCTCAGTGTTTAGAGCATCAGACTGAAGGGTTGTGGGTTAAATTCCCAGTCAAGGGCAGGTACCTCACTTGAGGGTTGTCTCTCCAATCCTGGTGGAAGCACATGGAGGAGGCAACCAATCTATGTGTCTTTGTCACATCAATGTTTCTCTTCGCCACCCCCCCCACCCTCCTTTCCACTCTGAAAATCAATGGAAAAAATATTTTTAGATGAAAAAAAAAACACCAAAAAGTTCTCCTGTATTACCCTACTTTATTGCTCAGCCATAATATTAACAGGTCTTTCCAGACCTAAATCTGTGAAATGTGAGTATAAATATGTGTCTCTATCATGATTTTTACATATATAATTTTTTTT
>PVJN01011884.1:0-52805 GCA_004026805.1 Lasiurus borealis
ACCCAATTCGCAAGAGTGGTGTGTATGTTTGAGAAGAAAAATATACACTTACCATAGAAACTGGACTTAAAGTTTTTCGGTTTTTTTCCCACATTGTCTCTGTGGCAATTTCAAGTTGAGTGATCTGTTTATTTTTCATTACTGTACTAATTCCTTGGACACCCACCTGCTCCAGTTTCCCTGGCCCCATCCCATGTTCTGTAGAGAGTCTATGAGTTCGGTGGAAATAATGGATGGGAAGGGGCAGAAAGACAATGGAGTGGTTTTATTAGAAGATAAAACCAGACAGCCTAGAAAAATATCCCTTGGAACCAGGCTAAGTCCATCACAAAGATTCTGAACCCAAAACTCCAAGATCACCTGTAACACTGGATTCTGATGCTATCCTCTATTTTTGTGTTTACAATCAGGTTTTGACAATAACTCGAGTTCCCAACTACAAGACCGAGTCATCGTAGGAAGAAAAAACATACATGCAGTCAAGAAAAACAATTATACGCAACAGACATCTGCTAACTCAAACTGTGAGGGCCCGGGCTGCTTCTCAGCCCCAACTGGAGTCACAGCAGTGATGAGCACCTTGCGATGCTCACGCTGGCAATATTATTAAATTGTAAGGAGCAGTTGAATAACCTAACAAAAAAAAAGATAAGTTATTTCATTCTTTAGGTCCTTACCTAGCTTAGGCCTTTTTTTTGGCTTAGTTTACATTCAAAACTCTGGTATTTGGGGTAAGGTCTTACCTTTCTGCTGTGTCTGCTGAATGAGGCAAATATTAGGAAGAAAAGCATATAGGCTAGCAAGGGTCATGGGTCTCTCAGAGTTGGGTTTGCTAATAGAAGCTTTGGCTGTCAGTGTCAGCTCAGCAAATTAACGGTGTTTTTGTGTTATTTGTTTGTTTTTTCCAGGCTAATTGTCATTGCTTCAAAGTTCCTCTTTCTTCCTGTGATTGAGCTAAGGTGGCTGTGTGCTCTGGGCTGCCAGGTCCTTTCAGGTGACGTGGGAGACCAGGTTGGGGAGGAAGGCTAGTGTTGGGGAGCTCCCCGGGCAGTTCTGCAGGAGGTGACCACAGTTTTGCACCCACTTAAATCTGCAGGTGAGGGAGCGCAGTCCTGGGCAGGATCCAGTTCCCCAGCTGACCAGGTGGCTGGCTGACATACTCTGATTTGCCGGATGGGGTATCAGCTTAGGCACAGGGACAGGGGTGGGGTGTGGTGGGAAAACGGGGTGCAGAATTTGGAGCGCGACAGACCTAAGTGTGGACAGAGCTCTGTTGCCGGGGGGCGGCGCGATCTCCCACCCGGGTCCTTCGGGACCCTCCGTCGCCGCCGCCGTCCAGCAGCAGCGGGGCCAGGTGCCCCTGCGACGGCGGGGCCCTGCGCACGGGAAGCCCGCAGGCCGGTATGGGCGCCGCGCTGACGCCCCCTGCCGGCCAGCCGGGCACCCCGCGCTCGCTGGCCCGCGCCCAACGCTCCGCTCGGGGACGCCCGCGGCCGGATGCCCTGCACCCGCAGCCTCCTCGGCCTCCTGGCGGCCCTGGCGTCCTGCGGCGCCGTCGCCTTCCTGGGCTACTGTGTTTACTGCGACTGGAAGCGGCGCGGCGACCCCGCCTTCAAGCGCCGCCTGCGGGACAGTGAGTGCGCCCCGGCGGCGGCGGCGGGGGCGCGGCCCGGGCGGGAGGGCGGCCCGCGGGGACGGGGCGGGGTCCGGGGGAACGGGGCGGGGCCCGGGCGGGGCGGGGCCCGGCGCCGCCGCTGCGGAGGGGCCCGCGGGCCGCACCGGCGGCGGGGCGGCTCCCGTTCAGCACGTGCCCGTTGTCTTTGCAGAAAGAAGAGCCCGGCCTCCGAGGGCGGAGGGACCCGCCGCCCAGGTGAAGCGCCTCAGCGACGCCGCGCTGGCGTCACAGTGCGCAACCTCCCCGCAGCGCAGGTCCTCGCCCCTTTGGGGTCCTGGCTGGTTCCGGAGCCGGCACTTCCGAGCCCACGTGGAGTTCAGGCTTAGGTTTTTTTGTTTGTTTGTTTTTAAATATATTTTATTGTTTTTTTTTACCGAGAGGAAGGGAGAGGGATAGAGAGTTAGGAAAATCAATGAGAGAGAAACATCGATCAGCTGCCTCTTGCACGCCCCCTACTGGGGATGTGCCCGCCACCAGGATACATGCCCTTGACCGGAATCGAACCTGGGACCCTTCAGTCTGCAGACCAGACGCTCTATCCACTGAGCCAAACCGGTTTCAGCGAGGCTTACAAAAGTTTTTATTGTCGCTTACAAAAGAAAAAGGAGGAAGAACCATTTGGGGTTATGAGAAGGCAGCTATACAATAAACGTTGTAGGAATAGGTGCTTAAAACATTTTTTAAAACTATATTTTATTGATTTTACAGAGAGAAAGGGAGAGGGATAGAAAGTCAGAAACATCGATGAGAGAGAGACATCGATCAGCCGCCTCCTGCACGCCCCACAGTGGAGATGTGCCCGCAACCAAGGTACATGCCCCCGACCAGAATCGAACCTGGGACCTTTCAGTCCGCAAGCCGACGCTCTATCCACTGAGCCAAACCGGTCTCAGCAAAACATTTTTTTAAAGTGTGATTTTATTGATCTCAGAGAGGAAGGGAGAGGGAGAGAGGAATAGCAACATCAGTGATGAGAGAGAATCACTGATCCGCTGCCTCCTACACGACCACAATGGGGGATGGAACCCACCACCCCGGCATTGTATCCTGAGCAGGAAGCAAACCATGACCTCCTGGTTCATCTGAGCCGGGCCAGCCAGGTGCTCACTCTGCCTCTAAAGACCAACCCTGGGCCCGGTTCCAGGGATGCGGCATCCTGTGAGCCTGGCTGGTCACCTTCATAAACCAGGCTGCAGCAAACCACAGCCACCTCCTCCACACCACGGCACTGCCAGCTCCCCGCCACGCTTTCCCCCGTCCACAAGCAATGTTCATACCCCTGGCAAGGAAATACAAAGTAATCTTTGTTATAGTTAATTATGGTAAGATGTCTGATATGTGTACTTAGTAAGCCGAGTAAAATATGAATGAGTTATTACAAGCATCTCAGCCTAATTTAGATATGCCATGTATTTTTTTTATTTTTTTTTATTTTATTGTTGACAGTATTATAGATGTCTCCCCTTTCCTCCCCTTTTACCCCCACCACCCAGCCCCACATGTATTTTTTTTTTTATGGCTTGAAATCATAATTCCATTTTAAGAAATTGGTTTAAATATTGTAAAGAATAACTGCTTTTGTCATACTTTGGATTTAGAAACTAGGTTTAAGAAGTGCATTTTAAAATAAAAGCCAAATAATTTTGTTTAGTAAGCATATCCCTCACACTCATTACTCACTGCTAACTATGTTGTGAATCGCAGCTGTGGGATCCAGCAAGGAATGAAAAGTTGCAAGAACTTTTTCTGCAAGAAGTACGAATGGGAGAGCTTTGGCTATCTAGAGGTAAGAATGTAAAACATTCCTTTGTAAGCAGTTCTTTCATGATAATTTGTTCATTTATTGACCAGGATATGTATGTTCAGTAACTTAACTAGCTAGATGTGTTAGCCAATGTGCTTCAGTTTAAAGAGAAACGGCCCCAGCATTGTCGCTCCATCCCACTGGCCAGCTCCAATGCGTTATAGTTAGAGCTCCAGGTTCTGTGCAGTCTTGAAAGTGCCGATGGAGAAGCAAAGCCAAATGCTAGAACACCTCATTATCATCAGGTAAAGATTTAAGTACCCTATTTTCCGGTGTATAAGACAACTGGGTGTATAAGACGATCCCCAACTTTTCCAGTTAAAATATAGAGTTTGGGATATACTTGCCCTATAAGATGACACCTGGCATATAAGACGACCCCTGACTTTTGAGAAGATTTTCCTGGGTTAAAAAGTTGTCTTATACGCCGGATAATATGGTAAATGAATTTTCCAAATGGTTACTTGTGTGAATCAAAACTTTAAACTTTTTAAACTGCTTTATAAATATTTTCATGCCTTCTTATTCTTTTTAAAAAATATTTTATTGATTTTTTTACAGAGAGGAAGGGAGAGGGATAGAGAATTAGAAACATCAATCAGCTGCCTCCTGGGGATGTGCCCACAACCAAGGTACATGCCCTTGACCAGAATCAAACCGGGGACCCTTCAGCCTGCAATCGGATGCTCCATCCACCGAGCAAACGGGCCAGGGCCTGTCTTCTTATTCTTAATAAAATACTTATCTTTTAGAGTAAAGTCATTATGAATATCCATTCTTGTCCCATCTTATGTAGTGATGCCTGTAGGGAATACCTTGCTTTTAATGGCCATGACCTATCTTTTGAAATATAATTTATCCCCACTCAATACTAGATAGATTTGAGAGAAAAAAACATTGTCAGGTAAAATGATGGTAGATAATATCAGTATCATATAAAATATTGTATATATAATGACCATATTTTTACTTTGGTGTTGAACCCTGGAAAGAAAAAACATTTTTTGAGTCTTATCTAAGGGAAAAATGATGATACTAAATAAACAAGCATTACTCCCATTTATGTGGTTTTTTTCTTTCAAGTGTTACTAATTTCCCTCCATATCACAGTACCTGTACCTATTTTTGCTTCTTTTGACTGTCTTTTTTGGACAGATTTTGTTTTCAACCTGCATTTATGAGGATGGCATCCTCCAGGATTTATAAAGACAAAGGGGAAGTCAGGATGCTGGACAACTCAGAGCAATACCAAAGATTTTGACTTTAATCAGTGGCTTCAGAACATGCTAAAAGTTTTGAGAAATTAAAAAAACATTGACACTCAAAACCATTGCACATTAATCATAGTTTGAAATTTCAGTATTTTATTCAGTACTTATCTTTTTGGTAGGTTTATAAATGGACTAAAAATATCTGATAAGTATGAATGACAAAATGAATAATTAGAACTGACTTAATACAAGCAGGAGTGATTTTAATTAAGGTAATGAAGTAGAAGATTTAAGGACTTTCATTTGCCTGGGCCTCAAATGCTGGGAGGGGTCCAATCAATTTGTATTCAAAATTTTATATATATATTTTTAATCCTCACTCGAGGATATTTTTCCATTGATTTTTAGAGAGAGTGGAAGAGGGAAGGACAGAGAGAAATGTCGATGTGAGAGAAAAATATTAATTTTTTGCTTCCTGCACATGCTCTGACCAGAGCCCCAGCTGGGGAGGAACCAGCAACCAAGGTACTTGCCCTTGACTGGAATCAAACACGGGACGCTTTGATCCGCAGGCCGGTGCTCTATCCACTGAGCTAACCGGCCAGGGCAAAATTTGTTATTTACTTAAACAGGATCCTCCAAAGTATATAAATTAGGGGCTTCATAAAATATGGATTAATCTCTAGATATGGATACTCCCTTGATAAAGGAGCAATTAAAATAGAGCTTTTCAGCCTTAACATTTTTCAACTGGGATAGTATAAAATAAATATGGAGAGGAAAATTCTGAATATAGTATTAAGCTAAAAGAAAAAAATAACAATTATTTTTTACATTTTATTTTTATTCACTATGTTTAAGAGCTATCATGTATTAGTTTAGACTGAGATGAATGTTACAGATATTAAGATGATTAAAACAGTAATTGCAAATGTGTATTTAAATTTTTCCCTCTGAAGGGAATAGCATTAATTCTGTGGATCTCTAAATTGGTTAATTAGCTCTTTAAGGATTATGTATTGTTACTGTATTTTACTTTTTTTTCTTTGTTTTTTTTCCCCATTTCTAAATAATGTATTATATTTGTATATATCTTCCCATTAGTCCTCCCACACTCCACTCCCATACATGTCCTCTCTCCCCAGTGTCTTGCATCCATTGGTTATGCTTATATGCATGAATACAAGTCCTTCAGTTGATCTCTTATCTCCCCCACCTCTCCCTAAACTTCCTGCTGTAATTTGACAGTCTGTTTAATGCTTTACTACCTCTTTTTGTTCATCAGTTTATTATGTCCTTTATTATCCATAACTGAGTGAGATCATGTGGTATTTTTCTTTCATTGATTGGCTTATTTCACTTAGCATAATGCTCTCCAGTTCCATCCAGGTTGCTGCAAATAGTTAAGGATTCCTTCTTTTTTATGGCAGCATAGTATTCCATTGTGTAGATGTACCATAGTTTTCATAGTTATCTGCTGACAGGCACCTAGGCTATTTCCAAATCTTAACTATTGTAAATTGTGCTGCTATGAACATGGGGGTGTATATGTCCTTTCTGATTGGTGTTTCTAGTTTCTTAGGATATATTCCTCGGAGTGGGATTACTGGCTCAAATGGGAGTTCCATTTTTAGTTTTTTGAGGAAACTCCATACCGTTCTCCACAGTGGCTGCACCAGTCTGCATTCCCATGAGCAGTACATGAGGGTTGCTTTTTCTTCACATCCTCACCAACACTTGTCATTTGTTGATTTGTTGATGATAGCCATTCTGACAGATGTGAGATGGTACCACATTGTCATTTTGATTTGCATCTCTCGGATAATTAGTGACTTTGAACATGTTTTCATGTGTCTCTTGGCCTTCCTTATGTCTTCTTTTGAAAATAATCTATTTAGGTTCATTGCCCATTTTTTTTAATTGGATCATTTATCTTCCTTTTATTAAGTTGTATAAGTTGCCTGTAGATGTTGGAGATTAAACCTTTATCAGTGATAACATGGAATTTACTTTTTAAAAAAATATATATTTTATTGATTTTTTTACAGAGAGGAAGAGAGAGAGATAGAAAGTCAGAAACATTGATGAGAGAGAGACATCGATCAGCCGCCTCCTGCATGCCCCACAGTGGAGATGTGCCCGCAAGCAAGGTACATGCCCCCGACCAGAATCGAACCTGAGACCTTTCAGTCCGCAAGCTGATGCTCTATCCACTGAGCCAAACCAGTCTCGGCAACATGTATTTTACTTTTAAAGCAATTCTCAATCTTGATTTGCTTATTCTTTAAACTCCATTAAACCCCAAGCCAATTAAATCAGAATCTCTGGGAGTGGTACCCAAGCATCAGTATTTGTTAAACTTCCTAATTATTACAATATAAATCCAACACTGAGAACCAGCATTCTAATGTGATAATCTTTCACCCAGTTTTCTGTAATCTTTTTCTATTTTTTCCACTCCCCTCTGTCCCAACCTCAAATTTCATGACTTTGCTGTCAGATAGTAAAATTCTACAGCCATCTCAATTTTGGTTATGTCTGTTTGTGATAATAGAACCAATGATTTGATTGAATTTAGTGGTTGACTTAACTAATCATATTTTTAAAAGTATATTTTATTGATTTTTTTACAGAGAGGAAGGGAGAGAGATAGAGAGCCAGAAACATTGTTGAGAGAGAAGCATTGATCAGCCGCTCCTGCACACTCCCCACTAGGGATGTGCCCACAACCAAGGCACGTGCCCCTGGCCAGAAATGAACGCTCTATCCACTGAGCCAAACTGGTTCTGGCTTAACTAATCATACTGTTTTTGTGTCACATTAGCTCCATCAACCTGAGATCAGGCACTATTGTATCTTTTTCTTTAAAAAGTTCAATACATTAAAAACATTTAGACTTCAAGTATTTTCATAAAGCTGTAATTGTATTAATTTAAAATAAACTTTACAGAGAAATACTTTAAGAAATAGCTTCTTTTATTTATTGATTTTAGAGAGAGGAAAAAAACACATTAATTTGTTGTTCCACTTTTTATGCATTCATCGGATGATTCTTGTATGTACCCTGACCTAGAATTGAACCCACAACCTTGGTGTATTGGGACGATGCTCTGGCCTACTGAGCTACCCAGCCAGGAACAAGAAATAGCTTCTTTAAATGCCTAAGAGAAGTTAAAAAAAAACCAGCAATGAGGATTTCTTAAGTTGAAAAAGTAAAATTAGGTGTCTAAAGACACAAAATCTTAAGTCCTAAAACCTACATATTGACAAGGCTTACTTTGTACATATATGGTCATTATATATACAATATTTTATATGATACTGATATTATCTACCATCATTTTACTTGACAATATTTTTTTCTCATATATCTATATTAATAAAAAGGTAATATGCTAATTAGACCAGATTGACTGGCCATCTTCTGGATGTCTGACTTCCTTCTGGACATGTCATAGTGGTAGGGTCTGAGGCAGAGGCAGTTAGGGGAGATCAGGCCAGCAAAGAAAGGCTGTTGGGGGCAAGATCAGGCCCGCAGAGGAGGGCAATTAGGGGCAATCAGGCAGGCAGGCAGAGGCAGTTAGGGGTGATCAGGCAGATAGGCAGATGAGTGGTTAGGAGTCATCAGTCCAGGATTGTGAGAGGGATGTCTGCCAATTTTTGTCTCTGTCATTTATTTCCGCTCTGATCTTTATTATTTCCTTCCTACTGATCACAATGTTTCCTGTTTCTTTCTAATTCTTCAAGTTGCAGAGTTAGACAGTTTATTACCAGTTTTTTTTTTTTTGTTTTTTTGTTTTTTTTGAGGTAGGCATGTAATGCTATGAACTTTCTTTTTAGGACTACTTTCACTGTGTCCCAAAGATTTTGGATTGTTGTGTTTTTTTTCATTGTTGTTTGTTTCCAGTATGTGTTTTATTTCTTCTTGATCTCTTTGGTAACCCACTCATTGTTTAATAGTGTGCTATTTAGCCTCCAAGTGTTTGAATTTTTGTGATTGTTTTTACTGTAGTTGATTTCTAATTTTATGCCATGGTAATCTGAGAAGATGCTTGATATGATTTCAATCTTCTTGAATTTGAAGAGACTTTGCCTGTATCCCAATATGTGGTCTGTGTTTGAAAATGTCCCAAGTGTGCTTGAGAAGAATGTATATTCTGTAGTTTTGGGGTGGAATGTTCTAAAGATGTCAATTAAATACATCTGATCTGGTGAATCATTTAAGATTGATGTTTCTTTGCTAATTTTTTGTCTAGCAGATTCATCCAGTGATGTTAATGTGGTATTGAAGTCTCCTACTATGATTGTGTTGCTGTCAATCTCACCCCTGATATCTTTCAGAAGCTTTCTTTATGTATTTGGATGCTCCTGCATTGGGTGCATAAATGTTTACCAGAATTATATCTTGTTGTATCGATCCCTTTAGAATTATGAAATGGCCTTTCTTGTTTCTTGTTATGGTCTTCATTTTGAGGTCTATTTTGTCAGATATAAGTATTGCTACCCCCAATTTTTTTTTTCATTTCCATTTGCCTGATAGAAATTTTTTCATCTCTTCACTTTCAGTCTGTGTGTGTCCCTTATCCTGAGGTGGGTCTCCTGTAGACAGCATATATATGAGTCATGTTTTCTTATCCAGTCACTCACTTGATGTCTTTTGATTGGAGCATTTAATCCACTTATGTTTATTATTATTATTTTAAGTATGTTTTTATTGATTTTATTTATCTTAAATCCTTACCTGAGGATATTTCTCCATTGATTTTTATTTTAAAAATATATTTTTTATTTATTTTTCACAGAGAGTAAGGGAGAGGGATAGAGAGCTAGAAATATCAATGAGAGAGAAACATTGATCAGCTGCCTCTTGCACACTCCCTATTGGGTATATGTGCCCGCAACAGAGGTACATACCTTTGACGGGAATCAAACCTGGGACCCTTGAGTCTGCAGGCTGATACTCTCTCCACTGAGCCAAACTGGTTAGGGCTGTTTCGTATTATTATTGATAGATACTTATTTGTAGACATTTCTGTGCTTTATGCCTGTGTTCCTTCCTTCCTTTCTTCTTCTGTACTTTATGCCTGTCTTTCTTCCTTCCTTCCTTCTTTCCTTTTTTCCTTCCTTCCTTCCTTCTTTCCTTTCCTCCTCTTTCTCCTCCTCCTTCTTCTTCCCCTTTAGTATTTCTTGCTGGCTTGATAGTGATAAACTCTCTTAGCTTTTTTTTTTGTCTGCAAAACTCCTAATTTCCCCTTAAATTTTGATTGAGAGTCTTGCTGGATAGAGAATTCTTGGATTCATTTCTTTTCTTTGCATCACTTTGTATATCTCCTTCCATTCCCTTCTAGCTTGATGTGTTTCTGTTGAGAAATCATTTGATAATCTGATGGGGGATTTTTTCTTACAACCTTTAAGATTATCTCTGTCATTAACATTTGCTATTGTAATTATGACATGTCTTGGTGTCGTTCTTTTGGGATTCATCTTTATTGGAACTTTGTACTTGTGTAACTTTTTTCTTCCCCTTATCCGGGATGTTTTCTGTCATTATTTCTTCAAATAGATTTTCTAATCCTTGCTGTTCTTGTCCTTCTGGCAGCCCTATTATACATATGCTACTTCATTTTGTATGGTCCCAAAGCTCCCTTAAGCTCTCCTCCTGCTTTTTAATTTTTTCCTCCTGTTGCTGTTCAGATTGAGCTTGTATCTCTATCTTATCTTCTAACTCACTAATTTGGTCTTCTGCTTATTCTGGTTGAAAACTTTCTTGGTGTTTTTGATTGTGGCTATATCACTTTTGATTTATTCCTGATTTTTGCATAGGTTGTTGATTTTCTTATCCATCTGGTGTATGAATTTTATGACCATTACTCTGAATTTTTTTTCTGTCATGTTGCATGCTTCCATTTCACTTATTTCCTTTCTTGGTGACTCCTCATTTCCTTTCCTCTGGGGATTGTATCGTTGTCTCCCCATTCTATCACCAGAAGTTTCAAACATCGAGCCTGGGCCATGTGCAGTGGGAGCTTTGTACCACCTGAGTGTCACTGAAAAGCTGTGACACCAAAACGTGTGGCTGCTGTGGGTTGGTGGGAGTCACGCTAGCCCAGGATCAGTGTCACTGGCGCTCAGTGTGGGCTCATGTGCACACCTAGAATCAGGGACCCTGCCAGTGCTGTGCTGAAATAGAGACCCCGTTGGTATGTGCCAAAAATCAGAGTCCCTTAGCATGTGCCAAGAGCCAGAGTTCCCCTGTGCCCGCACCAAGAATCAAGTATCACAGTCTCTGTTGCTTGGTGCAGCTCTGCGCTGAGAATCAGGGTCCCTGTGTGCGCACGCGCCAATAACTGGAGTCACTTGCTCTTAGTGTGAATGCACTGAGAACCAGAGATCCCAGGCACATACAATGAGAAAGAGAGGCAAGTCACTTGTGCTCAGTGCTGCCTCTTGCACAGAGAATTAGGGTCCCCAGTCTGCTTGGGGGACTGGGCTGCACAGTAGCACTATCTCGTCAGGAGGTCCATTCCTGTGCTGCGGAAAACAGATTTCTGTGTGCGCTTGCCCAGAACCGAAGTCAGGTGGCACTGCCACCCTGCATGGACGTGGGGTTTGGTCACTTGATTGTGTTGCGGGAACAGATTCCCAGTGTCCATGCATACACACAGGCTCAAATTCCTCTATGCAAAGGGAGGGTCTAACAGTTGCAATGGTGTTGCAGCCAGCCTGTGAGGAGGGGAATGGGCTCTGTGACTCACAGAAATCTGTGGCCAGGATATCTGGATTCTTGAGTGTCTGTGGGTCTGCAGATGTGGTCGCAGGTCTCTGTTCCCAGTGGCTGCAGGGTCCTGGTTTGCATCTGAGACCAGACTGGGTGGTGCTGAGGCCAACATTCTAGTCTCAAGGAGCTGTTTTTCAAGATGGCGTGGTCTCTGTGCCCATGCTGGCCACCACTGGAGTGTCCATGGTGGCAGCGGGGCTGCGCCATCTTAAGATTGCCCTGTTTGGTAGCCCTTAGAAGACCTGCAGGATCTGTCCCCATCTCATTCACACACCACACACTCTTCTATTGCTCCCTCCCTCTCACTTTCTCTGCCTCCCTCCTTCCTGCCAGTCGCCATCTTCAGAATCCTCTGCTTTCAAAGTTTTAATGCTTAATGCTTTCTCAGTAATTAGTATAATTTATATTTTGAAGGACATTAAAATTTTGCTCTGAACTTATCAATTTGTCTCAGGAGAGCACAGAATGGGGGTTGAACATCTCAGCAATGCCTTTTCAATGTGTGGGCAACCACGGGAACTTCTGAAGGTTTTTAAACACACACTCCCTCCCAAGGTATTTGAGATGCTGTTACACAAAATTCCCCTTATTTGCCAGGTAAGCACTTATTTATCTTTGTGAAATGGGCAGAATAAAAAATTGGGCTTGAATACATAGAAATAGCAAAGTTAGCTGTGTCAATGGCCCAGAGTTTTAAATGAGTAAAATCTGATTTTTTTTAATTGCCTTTTTTGCTTTAAGGTGAAACAAGCCAATTCTTTCATGTTCCTTTGACTATAATGTATTGTATATTTTATTGAGACTTGTGTTTCAGCATTTCAATTTTAAAGGTAGTATTAACATTTTGTAATTATTGACCTATTGCAATGTCCATGGAGGTCTTTAAGTTAAATGGTATTTGTTATTTAAATTGACTTAAAAATTAGATGTAATATAGAAAACAGCAAATTATCAAAGCAGAACACTTCAACTTTCCATTAGTATGACAAAAAAACATAGATATCACATTGGAAAGTTTAAACATATAGACTAAAGTATAACTTGAGATTGATATAAAATGAAATCCTTTCAGAAGCTAATTATTAGTAGGTATTAGTCCACTTACATTTACCAAACTGCTTAATATGTTTATGGATCAACTAAAATTTCCTAAAAATGCTTGGATTTTAGGACTCATTTAGCCATTAAGACATTACTTTTAATTTTGGTTCACTTTTTATTACACTGATCACATCATGGCTGAGAATACACTATGTATTATTGTTCTGACTTAGAATCATTCAGATTAGACTCTCAGCTTTCGAACAAAACACACATTCTACTAGAGCAGCGGTTCTCAACCTGTGGGTCGCGACCCTTTTGGGGGTCGAACGACCCTTTCACAGGGGTTGCCTAAGACTATTGGAAAACACCTATTTCCCATGGTCTTAGGAACCAACACACCGCTCCTCAGTGTAGCAAAATGTAGCAATGTAGTTTACTGTTGTCATATTAAGACTGTTACCCATGCTACACCACGACTCAAGACAAAATTTCATTTATTTGTAATTAGAAATAAATATTTCACAATATATAATTACATATTGTTTTTGTGATTAATCACTATGCTTTAATTATGTTCAATTTGTAACAATGAAAATACATCCTGCATATCAGATATTTACATTACAGTTCATAACAGTAGCAAAATTACAGCTATGAAGTAGCAATGAAAGTAATTTCATGGTTGGGGGGCACCACAACATGAGGAGCTGTCTTAAAGGGTCGCGGCATTAGGAAGGTTGAGAACCACTGCTCTAGAGCCTAACAGTCAACTCAGATATTCCCAACCTCATCTCAGATAGGTTGTTTCCTGAAAATATATGGAAATCTTATTCTAGCCTTATTCTAGCTATATTGTGTAATGCCCTGCCTGACACAGGAGAGAGGCAAGAAAAGGATTGTGCATTGAAATGATTAGTAACTATTTTATGTATTTACCAGCAATTTGAGGCAGAGATGAATGAATACTTGGAAGATGATCCTGATTGAAAAACATTTCAACGTATCCACAGTCCAGTCAGAATATTATATTATTATATAGCATAAACAACTGCGCAGTGATATTTCCATTTATTTAATTTTTAGAAATAAAAAAAATTTCTATCTCATTCATGATTGAACACATATTTTGCATTAAAATTAATAGTCATAATTGAAGAAACAATGGTTTATTTTTCCAATCAAGTGACTAAGCTCCTGAATCATAAGGCCTCAACAAATATTACATCTTACATTTTGATAGGACAATAAGACCTTCTATTTGATTATCCCTGGTAAATAGCAATTTTGTTTCTTCAATGGTTTCCATTTGCCAAACAGTCATGACAGATGGTTAACATGGTGGCTACTGCTTTCAGGGGATCTATCAGATGAATCCTCACTTCCAGTGCAAAGCTATTGGCAACCCTTCAGGGAAAGTCTAGCCATCAGGATGTCTCTATCGTGGCTGGCCAAGGAGTCCTGCTTTGGCTGCAAGGGCTTCATTCTGCTGAATATGATATTCCTGAAATCTCATGGATATTCTTTGCGTCATTTTTAAATATTTCTGTAAGCAATGTTCTGAACAGGTGGTCTAGAAATAAAATAAAAAGAGAGAAGATGGAAGAGGCAATGTACAGAAATGTTAATTTGAAGAAAAAAAAAAGCATGTATTCTAAAAGACCAACAAGTAGGTACTTTTCTTTGAATATATCTTAGAATTAAATGGTATTATTAAGTAGCAGATGAGCATAACTTGCAACTGTTAATACAAGAGGTATTACATTTTGATACCTATAGCTCTCTAGGCACTAAAAATAATGGTAAATCCCTACTATTTGGACTAGATTTTCTGCAGGAGTGTTTTAGTATTAACTGAAAGCCCACATTCCCATCCCTTATTCTGATTATTAAAATGTAGGCCCAGTACACCTTTGTTCCTTTTTAATGAGAAATTCCATTCTTAATATTAAGTTAGTTCTCAACCTCTTACTTTTTTAAGTGTTAAGAATATAACACTTAGCATCTATCAAACTTTGTCATTTATTTAACAAGTACTTATTCATTGCTGGTTAAAAGTTAAAAAAAGATCTTGGCATTAATGTTTTCAGTATTCTTCCATCGGAAGAAGTTATGTCACTTTCAGCCAATACATAAATGTTTTGATGAGCAGATTAAAAGTTGTAACTTCTAATAGGATTGAGTTTTGAGAGTCTATCTATGTTATGAGTGACAAAATTCAAGCTCTAGTTTTTCAAGTTACCCTGACTTCTCAGGGTTAGACAGAAAAGCCATGTCAAGTTTCTCTAGCTAGGCCATCTTAATTGAAAACTAATTACTAAGATTTTGCAATGGAACAATAACTCAGCAAGCCCTAGGCATCTTCTCTAAAAACGTCTGTCTTGATTCAAAGTGACTATCATATTAAATTTGTCACTAAACTCAATGTTATGTGTCCTTGGCTGCTTTAGTTCCTCCAAGCAATGGAACATAAAAGGTAGGCAAAATTCCTGTAGTAACTAGGAATAAGCAAAATGCTTAGGGGGATTGCATTTAAGTTGATGATCACAGCTTAGAGAATTTTTAGTGGGTACATTTTTCATACCTCTTCAGGTTTTACTTCTCTTGTTGTGAAGTCTTTAACACAGTCCAAAAAGCAGGTTTCTGTAAGTTTATTGTAGGTTCCAAGAAATTCTTTAAACTATAAACAAATAAGGTGTTTTTAAAAAACATAAATAAGGTATTAATATTTGGAGTTTTAGAAAACTTTGTTGTTGCAAATATTACATAAGTCCCTTCCTTCACATCACTGACTCTCTCCACCCTGCTCCTGCCCCCTCCCAGGTCTTCCCTGAATTACTGTCTCTTCCTGGGCTATGCCTATCTATACCAATAAAACTGTAATATGCTAATTAGACTGGATAAATCAGACATCTTCAGGACATCTGACTTCCAGACAAAGCCATGGTGGGTGGGTGGCACAGGCAAAGCAGAGGCAGTTAGGGGTGATTAGGCTGGCAGGGGAGCAAGCAGTTAGGGGCGATTAAACCAGCAGGGGAGAAAGTAGTTAGGGGTGAGATCAGGTCAGTTAGGGGGTGATCAGACTGTCAGGGGAGGGCAGTTAGGGGTTATCAGGCCATCAGGGGAATGGTTAGGTGGTAATCAGGCTGGCAGGTAAAGGAGCAGTTAGGAGCCAGCGCTCCTGGATTGTGAGGATGTCCAAGGGGTCCCAGATTGGAAAGGGTACAGGCTGGACTGAGTGATACCCACCCTACCTCCCCGCCATGCATGAATTTTGTACACCAGGCCTCTAGTAGGCATATAAGTTCACTGGTTAATATTTGTCTTTTAAAACAAAAATGTTCTGAAACTTAAATGAAGTTTGTATTTTAAGTGAAATGTCCTGTAATATTTGAAATCAAAATTTTGCTAACTTAAATGGTTTTACTATGATCTATGTAATATGAGCTACAAAATACTGTCAGATTTTCTCATTGAATACTCTTTCCAGGATTACCTGAAAAATAAATATTCTTCACTTAATATCCAATTTTGGAAATGAAATATAAACCATTATTTTGTGAGATCACTGACATGGTTGCATTCAACAGTGCCTTAAATTTTTTGCCAAATGCCTTTTCCTTAATTATAATACCTTACCTGTTTTATCTGATCAGATTCTGGAATTTGTGCAGCCATATTCTTTGGGTACCTTTATTAGTCACCTGATTTAAAAATAAAAGATGTTTGTCAACCTATAAACAAATATTTTATTTAAAAAATGTTTTTTATTGATTTTAGAAAGGAAGGGAGAGGGAGAAAGAAACATCAATGTGAGAAACATCATCGCTTGATCATCTGCTTCCTACTGGGAACTGAGCCCAAAACCTGGGCATAAACCCTGATTGGGAATTGAACTAGCGAATTTTTGGTACATGGGACGATGCTCAACCAACTGAGCTACATGGGCTATAAATGTTTTTAGGCTACTTGAAGAGTTAGGTAATCAAAACAAGAATAGTTTATGAAATAGAATTAAAACAAGCCTATCCGAAATACCACATTATTCACATTTTATCAATTTCTAACTATATATGTAATTATATGCCACTCCCCAATTTTCCACATTAATGACAACAGAACCATAAAGCTTAGATGTTTTTAATGCTATTACCTATGGAACCCGAAGACCCTGTCCATCTAAATCTTTAGTGGGTTACTTTTTTTTTTTTTTGGTTAATATTCACCTGAGGATATTTTTCCCATTGTTTTTGAGAGAGAGTAGAAGGGAGAGTAGTGTAGGAGGGGGGAGAGAAATTTGCAAGTCAGGTACATGCATGCCCTTGAGTGGGAATTGAACCAGAGACCCTTCTGTCCAAGGTCCTACACTTTAACTACTGAGTAGCTAAATCTCCAGTTTTAGATAATTAGCCCTGCTATTTTGCAAAAAAAAAAAAACAAAAACAAAAAAATACAACCCTACTTATTAAAGTCCCATTCCTAGTAGGATTTAAAGGAATTTGAAATTTATTTTTTAGTTAATCCTCACCTGAGGATATTTTTCCATTGATTTTAAGGAGAGTGGAAGAGAGAGGGAAAGACTGAAAGAAACATCGAAGTGAGAGAAACACTGATTGGTTGCTTCCTGCACCAGTCTCAGTCCTCACCAAGGCCCGGGCTGGGGAGAAGCCTGCAACCAAGGTATGTGCCCTTGACTGGAATCGAACCCAAGAACCTTTGGTCCACAGGATGATGCTTTATCCACTGAGCCAAACTAGCCAGGGCCCTCGTAAGATTCTAGGGGAAACCAAGAGATCTCTGTTGTCTTCTCTAAGTATTTAAGTTAACTTTTCCATTGGTTGCTAATGTAACTTTGACTTGTGCTACTAATGATACTTTTACCTTCTCTATGCAAATAAGAGTACTATGAATTGTTAACATAAACCATCCTAACTTATAAATCAATAACCCAAACAAAAGATACTCAGAGTTCTAATACACTTTAAAAGGAAGTTACAGGAGTTGTGAAGTCTAAAATTCAAAAAGGGCAATCACTGTAACATATGACACTTATGTTAATGCTATTACCTATGGGACTTGGGGTAACAGAGAAGTGAAGATAAGGAAGTCAAAAGTCTTTTCGAATTCCTGGGATTTTCACATATCCTAAATTGCGGGCCCTGGCTTAGTTAATCCAGATATAAGAATGTATCACATTATTTATTCTATCTGGCTAGTTTTAAAATGGAAGAACATCTCACATAAAAGATTTGTATAAAATAAGACTGTTTAAAATAGAAATTAAACAGCATGTAAAGAATAAGCATATACAATCTTGTTCACTGTAGACTAAATGAAACTTTATGTATTACTAGAGGCCTGGTGCATAAAATTCATGCAGAAAGAGTTGGGGAGGGAATCCCTCAGCCCAGCCTGCACCCTCTCCAATCTGGGATCTCTCTCACAATCCAGGACTGCTGGCTCCCACCTACCTACCTGCCTGCCTTCCTGATTGCCCTTAATCGCTTCTGCCTGCCAGCCTGATCACCCCTTAACCACTCCCCGGACAGCCTGATTGATGTCTAACTGGTCCCCTACCAGCCTGATTGCCCCTAACTGCCCTCCCCTGCAGGCCTGGTCCCCCCCAACTGCCCTTCCCTGCAGGCCTGGTCGCCCCCAACTTCCCTCCTCTGCCGGCCTGGTCACCCCTAACTGACTCCCCTGTAGACTTGATTGCCCCCAACTGCCCTCCTCTGCTGGCCTGATTGCCCACAACTGTTCTCCCTTACAGACCTGGTCCCTCCTTTCTGCCCTCCCTTGCTGGCTATCTTGTGGCAGCCATATTGTGTGTTAGAGTGATGGTCAATTTGCATATTACTTTTACTAGATAGGATATTTAGCTTTGAATTTCCTAATAACCAATGCAAAAAAGGTAAACTAGATGTGTAAGTCATTCTTATTGACTCATTATTATTTGAAGTGGCTCTGTAAAGCATGTTTTCATGAAACTAGGAAATTCAAAGTGCTATTATCATGAAAAAAATGAACATTCTCATTTGATTAATGAATATAATTAATGGTAATTCCATTCTAGTATTTTCAACCGTGTACATACCTTCCACTACTCTTTTGTATTTATTCTTTTTTCCTCTTTTTTTTTTTTTTTAAATATCCTATAAGTTAGTGAGGATACAATCCATACTTATTTCACCCAATACCACAGAAGACACATTTTTATCAAGTGTCCACTGAAATAATATCCTGGGTCATAAAACTAGCCTTAACAAATTTAAAATAATTTAAATCATTCTAAGTGTGTTCTCTGACCACAGATGAATCAAGCTAGAAATGATTAACAGGAAGAGAGCAGGTCAATTTCCAAACATCTGGAAAATAAACAGTAAATTTCTAAATAATCCAGAGGAAGTCACAAGGGGTAAAAAAATCAGTGAACTGAATGAACTGAAAATACAACATATCAAAATTTGTGTTAATGGAGCTATATTAGTGCCATGGGAACAATTTATAGCATTAAATTCAAGAAAATAAGAAACCTTTCAAATCAAAGATCTAAACTCTTACCTAAAGCACCTAGAAAAGGAGCAAAATAAACCCAAAGCATGTAGATGGAAATAATAGAGCAGAAATAATAAAAATGAAAACATAAATCCTGGCTGATGTGGCACAGTTGGTTGAGTGTTATTCCATGCTCTGAGGTTGCCTGTTTGATACCCAGTCAGGGCATATGCCCGGTTGCAGGCTTGATGCACAGTAGGGGGCATGCAGGAGGCAGCTGATCCATGTTTCCAGCTCACCAATGTTTCTCTCTCTCTCTCTCAAATCAATTAAAACATACTTAAAAAAAAAAAGAAAACATAAAAGCAAAAAAAAATAATCAATAAAACGAAGAGTTGGTTCTTTAAAAAGACCTATCTTTATCAGAAATGAAACTGTGTATCACCATAGACCCTGCAGATGTCAAAAGTGTAACGAATTTACTATTATCCTGATACCAAACCAGACAAAGGCAGTACATAAAATTAGAGAAATATCTCTCATAAAATAGACCTATACGTCTTTAACAAAGTAATAGCAGATTGGTATTACTCTGTTGACTATCCTCTATTTGCTCCTGGTGACAAATGATGGTTATTTGATAAGACATAGATAAGAAGTGCCCCAATATGTTGGTATGAATCTTCTTTACTTATAATTATTTTCTTGGCATTATATGTATTTTTTAAATATATTTTATTGACTTCAGAGAGGAAAGATGAGGGAGAGAGAAGCATCAATGATGAGAGAGAATCAGTGATTGGCTGCCTACTGGGGTTTGAACCTGCAACCCAGGCATGTGTCCTTGAACGGAATTGAACACAGGACCCTTCAGTCCACAGGCCAATGTTCTATCCACTGGGCCAAACCAGCTAGGGCTTCCTGGCATTATCTTTAAATGTAAAGTTCTTAATAAGTATATATCTCCTTAAAATGAAATAAAGTTTTATCATATTATAAAAGTACGTAATACAATCTATTTCTTGAGAATTTGGAAAATAAAAGAGAAATATTTTACTCAAAACCACTAAATTAACATTATGGTTTCCTTTTCTTTAGAATCATTCAATTATAAACTTTTCAAATATTGTACCAGACCTACAATTGAACTCAAGAGCTAACAGTCAGCAATTTTCTCAAATCTGCCTAAATCTGTAAAGCTCTTCTCTATAGTCATAAATAAATAAAGGCATACCGTTTTATTGTTTTGCTATATTGTGTTTTTTACAAATTGAAGGCAA
Source organism: Lasiurus borealis (assembly GCA_004026805.1). NCBI lineage: Eukaryota > Metazoa > Chordata > Mammalia > Chiroptera > Vespertilionidae > Lasiurus > Lasiurus borealis. The sequence goes on from PVJN01011884.1 coordinate 20,285, forward strand.
GACCCTTCACTAGCAAAAAAATTATGACTCCCTTATTGCGGTGGTTTGGAACTGAACCCGCAATCTCTGAAGTATATCTGTATCAAGATCATGGTATACATAAATGTAGACAACTGTTCTAGGAAATACTGAAGGGGATTGATTTGCAAATTTACCTGCTATCTGGTGTCTCCAAAGTCTTTCAGCCTTATCTTTTGCAGTTATTTAATCATAAATTGTGCTGACTGACAAACTCCAACAAGCCAAGCAAATCACTGATAGTGAAAACAGGCAGCAGCATTGTGGCTGCTCTGTTATTTGGTCCTAGTTTCCAGATATTACAGCAAATGTTTGTCATTATAGAGGCAAACATCCACTGAGGAGTTACCTTTCAATTATACCCCTGAGACTGGAGACGGAGGGAAAGGATGAGAGTTCCAGAATCTCTGGCTTAGGTCTTGGGAATGATACAGCAATGTTATTTTTTTTTTTTTGCCAAACACAAATATATCATAAAACCGGGTAACTTAAGAGTAAAGGGAGATCTTATCAGTGAAAAAGCTCAAACCTTTTCTGATGCATGAGTTTCCTTTCTGTTCTGGAAAGGTAGTTGTCCAACTTTTGCTTGAACGTCTCCAGTGAGGCCTTATTTCTTATCTGAAAAAATGATGGGATTACAATGACGCAGGAGACCTCTTCAAGCTCTAAGAGTTTATTTGAGAAGTCTAAACTTCTGTTGTCTAAGTCATTTTAAAAAAAGCCTCGTCCTTAGATTTTTTTGTAATCATTTTGCAACATATACAGATATGGAATCATTATATTGCATATCTGAAAGTAATGATGTTACATAGAAAGAAAAAACTCTCTTCCTTTTCAATATGTGAAATTTAGTTTCCTCATTTTGAGGTTACAAGTCTTTATGCATAGGTTATTATATATATTTAAAAAATACATAACATTCTGCCTTGGCCAGGTAGCTGTTGGTTGGAGAATGGTCACATGCACCAAAAGGTTACAAATTCAATCTATGGTTGGGGTGTGTACAAGAGGGGGTGAGGCGATTCATCCCTGTTTCTTTCTTCCCCATCCTTCCTCTCATTTTTTAAAATAAAACATATCCTTGGGTAAGGATTAATAAACAAATATAAGATCCTTATCTTTCCAGGTAGAATGTCCATGTGAACATCACAGAACAAGCAATTCCAGAAATTTCTGAATATTAAAAAGAAATTAACAGATTAACAAGGATATGATGGAGGAGATATCCACCATTTCTTTTTTAGAATCATATGCAGATTTGTATCAGGCCTGAAGCCAAATTTCTAATTCTGTTAAAACAGTTAAAGCAAATGATTCTTCTGATGTCTTTGGCCTCTATCACTAACATGGTACTTGTATGGTTGGTACTGGTCACCAGTACTCTGTGATTCAGGCAAGGATCACGAACTGGTCATAAAACCACTAGGTGATAGGTTCCTGGGAAACAGGATTTATTCATGCTCTCAAAATATCCCCACAGATTACAAAACGAAAACTGTCCTCCTATATTGCAATGTCTGGCAGTCACCACCTTAATCAATTGATTATTTCTAGCATCATCTCTGTGGTATTCTCTCAAAAATAGGATGATCTGACTCTGATCGTGAGGGAATAATTAGGAAAAGCCACCATAAGGGACAGTTTGTAAGACCAGAGGTCTTTAAAAAAAAAAAAGTCATGCCCATCCTGTGAGGCTCAATGTTTTCAGCATTGAATCAGGTCACAATTCAATTCCTGGTCAGGGCACATGCCTGGATTGTGGACTTGATCCCCAGTAGGGGGCGTGAGGGGGCTGTTGATCAATGATTCTCATCACTGATGATTCTATCTCTCTGAAATCAATAAAAAAGGTCATAAAGAAAAGGGATAGAGGATTGTTCGTTCTAGATTAGGACGCTAAAGGGTCATGACAACTAAACCCAGTGTGTGAAACTTTGGATCCTGAATTAAGAAGAAATATTTTTGTGTTAAAAAAGACATTCTGGGGATATGTTATCATTTTAGGTGTGAAAATTTTATCCTGGCTATGTAACAGATTGTTCTTAAAGTGATTCATGCTAAAGAAATTAGAGTTAAAGGTCATGATGTCTGCAACTTAATTGCAAATGGTTCAGCATAAGAGTAGGTATCTATGTATATATAGAGAGAGTGGAAAAATGACAGCAAATAAGTAAAAATGTTAACATTATAACAATAAAAAAAGAAAAACAATCTTGTGAGCCTTATTTTTTGTTCCAGGGCTATCAGTGGCTTTTCATAGATCAGATGTTTAAGTTGATTTGATCTAACTTGTTTGGTTGATGGGTTTTAACAGGATTCTACAACACGTCCCTTTATCGACAGCAGGTTTAGTAAGATGATTAAATGGCAACTCATTAATCAGAGCAAAAAAATTCTTGCTATACCACACCACTCCCACAAAAATTCTTTTGAATGATTACTGTCTATTGCTTTCGGGTTTAAAGGTTGGCCTCAAGACTTAAAGCATAATCCGCTGAGCACTGGACTGGATGGGGGGAGGGGTGCCAAGGCTACTTGGGTTTCAACCCAATTCAACTTGTAATGACTGCTTATGGTCAGTCACACTTTAGAGACAAGTGGGGAAAGGTTACTTTATTTCACATCTAAGTTACATTTAGGACATAAGGGAATGAAATCATCTCCAAAGCTCTGACATTGTCACTGTATCTTTTTTAATTTTCCCTAAAACAAATTGTGAACAAGCTGGTACTACCTGTGAGCTCAGTAATAAAGGAGGGAATGTAACTGGAATAAGACATAATCAAAGCCAAGACCCTAAGGTCCCTTTTAATTCATTTTCTCCTAGGAAAGCTGAGCTGTAAAAGTAAGTAAGTAAGTAAGTAAGTAAGTAAGTAAATAAATAAATAAATAAAATTGTTATTTAGCTTTCACATCAGATTACATTGTTTGGCTTTGATTAATCTTTTTCTAAAGCCTCTAGTAATGCGTTAAGGGAAACGTCTAAGTAGTGCGTCCTTGAAAATTAGCCGATCAGATAGAGGCGCTGGGCCTGCTTTTGTGTCCAGGGAGATTGTTCAGTTAAAGGCGGGGCGGGGGGGTCGTCTCCTGCCTGTAAGCTCAAGGTCAAGGCGCGGATGCCTTACAGCCTGGCTCTCACTGTCTCAGAACAAGACCCCGGCTGCCCAAGACCAGTTAGGGGTGTGCATCGCAGCCTCAAATCACGACCCTCGCCCAAGTGACGCGGAGGTCAGGCGGGTCTCCAACCCGCCCCGGGGAAGCGGGGCCCGCCGCCCGGCTCGCAGCCCCCCGCAGCCCACGGAGATGCGGCGGCCTCATTCAGAGACCCGCCGCCGCCGCCTTTCCGGAGCGTAGCCTGCCGCCCCCCCGCCCGGGAGCCCGGGATTCTGAGGGCAGAGAAAGAGATCATACTTAATCACAGGCTCTCGCTTCCGACAACAGTACGAGGCTGGGGGGGCTGCGCTGCCAGTCGAGTCCGGGGCGGAGAGTCGGGGTCACGGCGGGTGCCGCCGCCGCCGCCGCTGGATGCACAACACGTGGGAACGGTGATGTCAAATAGCCCTCAGACCTTAGACGCCGATTCGTTATCACGAGAGGAACTGGAAAGAAAAACAACAACAATATGACCCTGTAACTCGGAAATCCTCTGCGAATTAATTCTTGTGATTGTCTCCCTAGACACTGTTTCCTATTCCTGATTTCCTCGCCACTGACGAACCCGAATCTGCCGGAACTGTGTGAAAGACTGACTTACTTTACGTCCCTAACGGTCTCCAGGAGCTACGCCGTAAACATTCCCTAAGGAGTGCGAGGGGTATTACCAGTTTAGGAGCGCTGCAGGTGTTGTTCAATGAGTCTCTCGGGTTTTATCCAATACGTACTTAAATCCTTTGGGGGCAACGGACTGCCTTAAAACAATTCACTCCTGTTTTAAGCCTTTTACGTTGGGCGTTTGTTTCCACCCGGAAAGGAAGGGAGGAGCACCCGGGAGCGTTTAGCCTTTTGGTTGGCTGTTTTGGACGCTGTTCTAGGCGCGCATGCGTGCTGTGTCTCCGGGGGGCGGGCTTACGAGGAAGTAGGTGTTTACCCGCGGGCAACTGAAGGCGGTGTCTGATTAGACCCGTGGCTGGGAGGCCGCCCGGCGTTCTGGAGGCTTGGAGGCGTGAGTTTAGGTGTCCGGCGTTTGCATCTGGAGGGAGGGATGTGTAAGGCTCATTGGCTGAATAATGCTATTAAGCTTCTTACGTGGGGAATTTTTTTTTTTTTTTTAAAAAGCACTTGGGTTTTACCTATTGGACTCCCTCCTCCCAACAAATCTTTAACTCCGCCTCTCCATCTGTTTGATTTTGTCCGGCCGACTCTCGAGCTTGGAGAATGCGCTGTTACTACCGTTTTTATTATGCTCCTGCAGACATTAATTAGTTTGTCATCTCCGGTTTAAAATGCGTGGCCTGGTGCATTTGTAGACCGAGTGGGACTAGTGGGTAAACATGTTCTAGTCTTTATGCCGCATTAAGTACCAACATTAAAATCTCTAGCTTTGGGTGTAGTCTGTTGAGACATTGTTTAATTTAAAAGTTGATGACTGCCTATTCAAGAATCACTTCAAGGTCTCATTTTCTTTATCCTCCTCTCCCGCGCTTCTTGCCTCGCCTCCTCCTCCCCAGGCTTCAAAGCGGAGAGAATTTGGTTCTGAAGTGTTTATGGACCCAGAAGAAACTTGTGCTGTAGAATTTCGAGACTAGTTTTGTTGCCAATAATATGAAAGGCCCCGAGCTTAGCCCGGAAAAGAAAAGAAGGATTAAAATACCAGCGAAGAGGCTTCGAGAGGTGGTTTCTCCAAACCAGGGAGATAATCTGGCTTCACTGAGAGACGAGCTGTCCTGTGTTCCTCCAGCGTTGTCTGCAAACAAACATCTTCCGTTTAGAACGGGGACTACCTTGAATGGAACGTTACGCGGTATGTGATCCCACATAGTTTTTCAACTTTGGATTTTTGCCATTTTAAGGCTTTTGTATTGCGTTTTTTTTTTTTTTGCGTGTGTGTATTTTAAAATTTAGAGGGTTTTTAATGTTTTAATCCACAAACATGAGATATATTTAGCTTGTACAGGTGTCAGAAACTGACTATGTTCCCTGGGAAAATGACCAGGCCTAGCCTGCATCCAATAGTAGTGAATAGATAGAATGAATGAAACTGGAACATTTCCTATTGTGTTTTTTTTCTTTGTGTGGCTTTTGTATACTCTTCCAGTTCCATCTCTGATGGACATACTTAATTTGTGTGCTGAGCTTATTTTTCACTGCTAGGGCATTCTAGCAAATACTCTACTTTCTGTTTGTATTATGATAGTTTGCCATTTGATGGCTTTCATATTTTAATTCACTTAACCTGTATGGACCTCAGTGACAATGAAGATAACATATGCTTTATCCAATTCATGGGTAATTGTAAGGATTAAGTTAATGGATATATGTGCAAAGACAAAAAAAATGCTTTTATAATGTTGCTTTTTGGTTGGTACAGCATATCATATGCCTGCTGTTAAATCGGGCTTTTATATTATATACATACTAGTGACTTGGTGCATGAAATTCGTGCACATTAAAAGGGGATTAATTAGAGGAAATAATTTAATATTGCTTTCTCTGTAACAGAAGTGTCAGAGATGAAAGAAAATTAGTAAAATGTATATGAAAACCTTCCTCCTGTCAGAGTCTGGGGTGCACCATGGGATCCAGAGTCAAGTCCCCGCCCACACACATGCACCTCAAAATTGCAGCTGCTCCCCGCCCCTCCAATTGGGCTAGATCCAGACTCAGCCAGTTCCACCCTTGTCAAGCCCTGCCAGGCAGGGAGTGTAGTCTCAGGTCCCCTGTCAAGCCCCACCTGTTGGTGGATGCAGCCTCAAGTACCCCATCAAGCCCCACTGGGTGGGGAGATGCGACCTGAGTTCCCCCAACCCAGCACTGGCGGTGCACCTTGAGGTCCCCTGTCAAGCCCCACTGGGTAGGGAGCACAGCCTCAGGTCCCCTGGCCCAGTGCTGGGGTGGGGGTGTGGCCTGAGGTCTCCCAGCTTGGTTCCTGGGTTGGGGGCACAGCCTGAAGTCCCCTGGGGGTGTGTGGCCTGAGGTCCCCCAGCCCAGCACCAGTATGGAAAGTGCACCTTGAAGTCACCCATTAAGCCCTGCTGGTCAGGGGGCATAGCCTCAGGTCCCTTGGCCTGACACAGAGGTGCGGGGCTGGGGGGGAGGTGCCTTGAGGGTGTGAGGCCTGAAGTCCCCTGTCAAGCACTGCCAGGTGGGGCAGAGTGTAGCTTGGTCCCTGCTGATTGCTCATTAAGGCTCCTTATGGAAACTTGACTTCAACTGTGGGTGCAACCATCTTTGTGATGGAGTGGTCAATTAGCATATTCCCTCCTTATTAGATAGGATTTTATTCATGGCAAGTGATTCTGCCCTAGTTTATCCAAATCTAACAGAGTAATGATATACTTTAAACCATTTTATACTTATCTCACTTGCTTGTTAATATTGACCCATATTTTCCAAGATAAGAGTTTAAAATCTAATTTTTTAAGTTTTTTGGATTTTTTTTCTCATGAAATGTGGCTTCCAATTTAGGTCTTGCATTCATACGGAGTTTATATATACTAGTAGCTCTTGAGTCATGTCTGTACAGTTTCTCCATGTAATGTTCTAATTTGAAAAATCACTAAAATGAATTTCTTTGTTTTGGTAGGTTCATCAGACTTAGCTTCGGCTAGAAATGATTACCAGCCTCCATTAGAAATCCCTCCTCTGTCAGAAAGTGTAAGCAAAATGATTCTTAATTATGCTGATGTTGAAATTTTCAATATTGTCAAATAATGTATTCTTAAGTTATGTTTGCTAAGCAGCAAGCCTTGTTTTCAAATTTCACTTACCAAGAGAAATGTTTGACATACAATTTTGATTTAAATAGTATTTGAGACATTAATGAAAAAGCCTCCCATAGAATCAAAAATACCCATTAGTAAGATAATGACCTCAGAAAGAAATAGTGTAATTGAAAACAAAACAAAACAGCTCTGCTGTTATCTAGAAGAAAAGGTATTCTAAACAAGAGACATTATATAAAGGTAAGGAACAATAACAACATAATAAAAAATGTGAGTGTGATTATACATCAGATAAACTATTGTGAGGTCTTTTGTGGGTATTTTCTTGAGAGGTCTTTAAGAAACAAAAACATTAAATTTTCATGTTAACCTTTTTAATGCTGAAAATATTTGATGATAAATATGTTTTGGTGATGCAGTCTAATTAGACTTTGACCAGTAATTGTAATGTTGACCTATATATTGTCAATTTACAAAGTCTATAAGGGAGAGTTTTCCCCCTCGTTTTTTTTTTTTTTTCCTTTTTATTGAATTTATTGAGGTGACGCATGTTAGCAAAACTATACAGGTTTCAGGTGCACAATTCTACAACACATCATCTGTACACTGTATTGTGTATCCACCACCCCAGGTCAAGTCACAGTCCATCACCATTTATCTCCCGTATACCTTCCTTTACCCCCACCTCTCCCACAATCATCACATTGTTGTGTACTTGAGTTTTTTCACAATTGTGTACTTGAGTTTTTTGAAAATCGAGGCAGGTAAACTAAGAATTAAGTTAAAGCTATTATAAGTTTTTTCAAAAACTCACAGTAAAAAATGTATAATTATACACCATACTTGATTCCTGAGCAAATGCCCACCTAGCCTTTGGATTGGTATTTTCTGTTTCTTTCTTTTTCTTTTCTTTTTTTAAAATTAAATATATTTTATTGATTTCTTACAGAGAAGAAGGGAGAGGGACAGAGAGCCGGAAATATCAGTGAGAGAGAAACATTGATCAGCTGCCTCCTGCACACCTCCCATTGGCAAAATGCCTGCAACCAAGGTACATGCCCTTGAATGGAACCTGGGACCCTTCAGTCCACAGGCTGACACTCTATCCACTGAGCCAAACCAGTTAGGGCTTCTATTTCTTTTTTGAGCAGGCCTTATTTAATGATTAATGCTATTTGAATTTCATTATCGAAATAATTTTCTGAATGTATGGAAAATTATTTATGTTTGAGGATAAATGGGTAATATTTGTCATGAAGATGATCAGGCTGGATGCCATTACATTTAATATGGGCTCTCAGCTTGTTTTGTGTAGACTTGTCTAGTGCAAAACATGCCTGCAAAACAAATCCTAGCTCATGAACACAAGCTGCAATCTCTTTGTATCATGTTTTTGTTTCATAAATTATTACTAAGATTATAGTGTGGATAGACTTGGCCATGCTATTTTAATTAGAAAACTGAAGGAGTTTGTTCCCAATATCTTCACATTTATAAACGCTCCTATTCATACCTATTTCTCCCTATCAGAAGATAAGGTGTTCCTTTTCCTGTTTGTGGCTAATCCTTACATATATAGAGAAAGAAAATAAAAACTTAAAAAAATTCATTGTAGAAAATGCAAAAAGAAAAAAGAACTTCCATGACTTAAAATCAATAACTATTAACATTTTGAGAGTGTTTTTCCCCTACGTGTGGATATATATTATGAAAAGGGACCATACTACTTTATAACTAAACTGGAGGCCCAGTGCACGAAGATTTGTGCAAGAATGGGCCTTCCTTCCCCTGGCTGTCGGCACTGCCTTTGCTCCAGCTGGGAGCCACCTTTCCGCCTTCCCATACTGCCCAGAGACCCGGAGCGGCTGGGGCGGTGCCGAATGCCTGCATCCTGCCCCCAACCACTCGGTGCCTGTGTATGCAAATAACCCGCCATCTTTATTTGGATTAATTTGCATACTCCTGATTGGCTGGTGGGCATCACGAAGGTGCAGTTAGTTTTCATCTTTCCCTTTTATTAGTGTAGATAGCATTAAGGATATTTTTTCTGAGTAGTATTAAGAATATTTTTCTGTCATTTTTTCTAGAAACCTTTAAATAGTTTATAGAATTTAATTGTATGTTATGTACCATTGTTTATTTGTTCATATACCTGTCATTTAACATTAAATTTTTCCTCTAATTTTTATAATGTAAACAACCATGTGATGAACATTCTGGTAGATACCATGGGTCATATTCTTAAGATTTCTAGATGTAAAATTATTAAATCAACGGACATGCCCACTTCTGAACATTTTTAAAAAAATATATTTTATTGATTTTTCACAGAGAGGAAGGGAGAAGGATAGAGAGCCAAAAACATCGATGAGAGAGAAACATCAATCAGCTGCCTCCTGCACATCCCCTTTGGGGATGTACCCACAACTAAGGTACATGCCCTTGACCAGAATCGAACCTGGGACTCTTAAGTCCACAGGCTGATGTTCTATCCACTGAGCCAAACCATGTAGGGCTGAAACCTTTCTAAATTGTCTCCAGAAAGAGTTTATCAATATATATTCTTTCCAGTAAGATCATTACTGGAATTGTCTTCCCATTTATTAATATAGAGCACTAAAATTAAACAAAAAGTCTTTGCCATTTTACATGTAAAAGGTATCTCATCATTTTATTTTCTATTTCTTTTATTAATGAAGTAAAATTTGTTTTACTTATGGATGTGGCCATCCATATTTATTCTTTTGTGAATTACAAATTGATGTGCTGTGCTTTTTCTTACTAATTTGTAGAAGTTGTTTATATTTCCCAGATGCCTTCTGTATTATTACCTGTTTCATTGGCTTTTGTGGGGGTGTGGGGGAAAGTTAATACTTGTCAATAGCCTGGGTCAGTTTTCTTTTATGATTTTTTTCTTTTCCCTTTTCTGATGTAACAGACAAAAAAAAAGGAAAGAAAAGGTGTGTTTAAGGCAAATGAATAGAACATTGAATGAATCTAGTACTTTAAAAAAGTCATGACTGCCGAAACCGGTTTGGCTCAGTGGATAGATCCTCGGCCTGGGGACTGAAAGGTCCCAGGTTCGATTCCGGTTGGGGCATGTACATTGGTTGCGGGCACATCCCCGGTGGGGGGCGTGCAGGAGGCGGCTGATCGATGTCTCTCTCTCATCGATGTTTCTGGCTTTCTGTCCCTTTCCCTTCCTCTCTGTAAAAATCAATAAAATATATATAAAAAAAAAGTCATGACTTAGCTATGAATATAATGTACAGATGAAGTTACACATGTGAACAGGAACCTATTTGTCAGTAGGTATGACTTATATAGAGAGGCCTTCTGATATCACATTATGAGCTCAGCGATGAATGTTTTGATATATCTGTGATTTTGTGCCATGAACTGGCCATCCTCATGTTCTCCATCAGACTCAATGTGAATCAGATTTTCACATTTAACTGTAACAACTGAGATGTTACACAACTTGCTCTGCTAGAAGTGGCAAATTGGGATGAGTGTGAATTTCAGGGTCATAGTTACTTGCTTGTTAATTTACTCATTCACTTGTCTGACAGCTTACTACTCATTCAACAAATCCTTGAGTAGCTTCAAGATACCTAAGCATTCTGTTGGTGATGGGAATTAAGTATATAGAGCATATAACGTTTCCAAAATATAGCAGTCACGTGGCTAGTAAATAGTACTTGGTAAGTAATAAATCATAACGTTTATTTAGCCTTTTATTTCTTCCTTTCATATCCCAAAGGATTTTTCTAAAGATGTTGCAGTGAAAGGGTTGCCTTTGGATAAAATAGAAGAAAACAAGAAACAAAAAGGTAAAAGGATACATTTGATTTTTTAAAAATTATGGTCAAATATAGATATAAAATTTACTTTTTTTACCATTTTTAAGCAAACATTTCTGTGGCATTAAGTATATTTACATGTTATGCAGCTGTCACCACCATCCATCTCCAGAACTTTTTCATCTTCCTCAACTGAATCTGTGTATTACCCACTAACCCCAGCTCTCCATTCCCCCTTCTCTCTAACCCCTGGCAGCTGCCATTCTCCTTGCTGTCTCTGTGAATTGCACTAGATCTCAGATACATGGAATCATACTTGGCCTTTTGTAATTGATTTATTTCAGTTAGCATGTCTTCATGGTTCATCCATGTTAGAACATGTATCAGAATTTCCTTTTAAGGCTGGAATTTTATATTTTTTATATATTCATTGAGTTTTAGACATTCATTAAACAACCTAATAGTTTTTTCTAATTATTTTTATTTTAATTAAATTTTTTTCTTCTAAATTAAGCTATTAATAGAATCTCAAAAACTCCAAAAAAGGGTTTGCAATGGTAAAGGTAATTTTATTACTACCAACCTATTGTACTAGAAATCTGCTTTTAAATTCTGAATTCAAGATTTCGAGTCTTTGTTAAGAGAGTAGATTAAAGGGGTGCTTTGAAAAATCTATTTAATGATATATTTTTTAAAAGTTGATTTTATTTTAATCTAAACAGTTTTCTCTTTAGAGTTTCAGCAAATATTCCCAATTTGGCCCCAGGTGTTTTTGTGTGTTTGTTTTGATAACATTTTTTCCCTAGAGCCTTAGGTTATGACTATTGCTGTGTCTTGCCTTTTTAAAATTGTGAATCCCTGTTGCTTAATTCTTAAATATTTAAATATTCTTTCAGTTTAAAAAGGTGCTTTATTTAGTAGCTTATTAAAATTTAACAAATTTTCAGGAATCTGAAGTATATTTTTGTTTTTATTTTGCAGCAAATGACATCTTTATTTCCCAGTACACCATGGGAAAGAAAGATGCTCTCAGAGCAATTTTAAAACAAAAGTAAGTTGCACTTACAGAAAATAGGTGGGCCATTTCTTGTTTTTATGTGGTTCTCTAAAATCAGTTTCACTTTATACTTTGGATATAGGAAAACCTTTTTCAATGTGTGAAATATGTATTGTGTGTCAGTATATATAAAGCATTGTTCCTGGTTTCTCTGACCGGTTTGGCCTGTGGACTGAAGGCTCCCAGGTTCGATTCCAGTCAAGGGCATATGCCTTGGTTGCGGGCACATCCCCAGTAGGGGGTGTGTAAGAGGCAGCTGATTGATGTTTCTCTTTCATCAATGTTTCTGACTCTCTATCCCTTTCCCTTCCTCTCTGTAAAAAATAAAAAATATATATATTAAAAAAAAATAAAGCATTGTTCATGGTACTTAGCACATATAAACTATTCAATAGCTATTAACAGTCATGGTAGAAGAGGTTTTGTTCAAAGTACTTTATGTGATTTAACTCATTTTATACTCACAAAATCCAATGAAATACATTCTATTACTATCCCAAATTTTACAGGATTCCATTTTATAGATGAGGAAACTGAGGCACAGAGAGATTGATTTTTCCTATGTCATTTAGCAAGTAGACACTAGGTTGGAATTCAAACACAGGCAGCCTGGCTTTAGAGCCTGTGGTCTTAATCATACCGCTATACTACTATAGCAGAGGTCAAGTAGTTCAAATATATAATGGTTATTATTTACCACCAGAGGGTATTTAGACCTATCCCAGATTGCTTAGAACTTAGTTGGTGAGAGATTATACACATATATGGAGGAATGAGTGATTAGAGGTCATAGGAAACAACATTGCATTCAATATATTATTAAACTGTCCTGTATAGACATTTAAACCATAGCATGGCTGTCAAGTCTCAATTGTGGGATATAGGCAGTAAATGCAAAAGGAGTTAATGAAAGGAGATACCTAGAAGAAGTATTATAAGGACAAGCTTATTTAAAAAGGCAAGACTGATGTTGGATCTTACAGAAGGAGAAGGTTATAATAAGTGGGTAGAAGCAGGTTGGGAGAACAGAGAGAGAGAGAGAGAGAGAGAGAGAGCACGCAGAAGTGATGTGGTTCAAGTGAGTGAGGAGCGGACTCCCGAGAATTGTTTTGTGAAGTGGTAGGAGTATATAGAGGAAGCTAGGGCAGGGCCAGAGCATGGAATTATGTAGAAGGCCAGTCAGAAGAAATTTGCCTATTTAGTTACTATAAGGAACAGTTTTAGATTTTTCAATGGTGGAAAAATATGTGTGGGAAGTTTTTTAATTTTATTTCTTTATTGATTTCAGAGAGGAAGAGAGAAGGAGAGAGAGATAGAAACATCAATGATGAGAGAAAATCATTGATTTTCTGCCTCCTGCACATCTCCTACTGGGGATCAAGTCCGCAACTTAGGCATGTGCCCTGGGCTGGAATTGAACCTCAAGTCAGCAAGTTGACACACTATCCATTGAGCCAAGCTGGCTAGGGCATATGTGGGAAGTTTTTAAGCAATTCAAAACTGGAATGAAAATAGTTAGTAAGAGGTGATGAAATGTTTTACTGGAGAGGGAGAAGTAATAAGGGAGAAGTGAGAAGGCTAGGTGTCCTGGGAAGATCTCTAGGGATCAGATCCTAATGGCTGCTTACTAGTTATGGGACTGATAAACTAAATCCCTCTGTGGAACTCAATGGACCTCTGTGGACCCCAGTTTCTTCATCTGTAATATTAGGAAATTATGGTAGATGACCTATTGGATTCTCACAGCTTTTGTGATTCTATGACACTATTCCTGCAATTGTGATGAAATAATTGACACAATTTGATGACTCATGTGGCTATGAGAAGGGTAAGCGTGGATGGAGAAGTCAAGATAACCTCAAAATTTTGAGACAGAGAAAAAGGATTCTCTTAGTAGAAATGAGGAAATATCAAAGAGGAGTAAGTTGGAAAACTGCCCTATGCCTTCTTTAAAAATCAAGTGGGGAAATCCAGCAGCTGGGGCTGGAGCTCATTCCTGCCGATTTACTTTTTTTTTTTAACTAGTGAGTCTTTGGTTTTGTCAGTGGTTTATGTCATTGTCATCTTTAGGCCAAATATAGAGTGAAATAAATTTATTTATTTTTTTTAATCAAGAAAAACCACTTCCAGCTGATTACCACTTAGGTATTTCTTGAAATGGTTCAAGGTAGCTTACTGAATATATTTTTATTTCTTTTTTATTTACAGAGCTCAGAGCATGCCTGATTTTAAGGAAGTAAAGGTACAGCTTTTAGAGGATACAGGTACAGAAAAGGACACTGTTGCTCAGGAGCCTAGAACTTCACCCTGTGGCATTGACTCAGCTACCACTGTGGCTGCAGCAACTGCCGCCGCCATTGCAACAGCAGCTCCACTGATAAAAGTATATTTTTCTGCCCAGATATTCATTCATTCATTCATAACTACTTTGTAAAATGGGAAAGTATTTATTAGAAACCAATTCTATAAATGGTTGTGTTCAACTATAGGTTAGGGACATTCTAGTTGCTCTCAATTTGAAAGAATTTTCTTGTTTGTGGTGATGTATTACCCCCCCAGAAGTTATGAGGGGGTGATGTATTACTGTGAAAATGCTAGATAACCCAGGACTTTCCCGGTTTTAGCACCAAAGATATCTCATCTTGGGAACCCCTCAGTCCTGGGCAACCAGGGATACTCACCATCCTTATTTTAGAGCTGGAAGGGACTTTATAAATCATCTCTGCTGCAGCTCGTAAATGGGAAAACCGAGAAACAGGTCAGAGTAGCACAAGGTCCCAGAGCTAATAGGTGGTAGAGCTGAGACTAGAATTCGGGCTGCTAACCTCACTCAGCCTGAGGTGAGTGAAGTATCAGTAGCTATTCTGTTTTGGTATTTCCTTCCTTTTAATTCCCAATTAAGTATTTTATTTCTGGTATTATAAAAATTGTGTGGCTGATTTGGTATTTTTTTTATGAAGAGAAAAGATCTGCTTGAAGATAATAGATTGTGCCTTTTATTTCTTTGATTATAAAAATAAAGGCATCAAATCACCAGAGATTTCAAGGATAAAAATCTGATTTGATCCTTTCTCAATTCCAGTTGCTTTAATTAACATTTTCAGTAATGGGGCATATTTTTAAAATATATTTTGATATTTTTTTGCCACAGGTGCAGAGTGATTTGGAAGCAAAGGTCAATTCTGTTACAGAATTACTCAGTAAGTTACAGGAGACTGATAGACAGTTACAACGTGTTACAGAGCAGCAAGCAAGCATTCAGAGTAAACACGAGAAACAACATTGTCATGATCATGAAAAGCAAATGAGTGAGTTTATGGAGCAGCACATTAGGCATCTTGAGAAACTACAACAACAACAAATAGACATTCAGGTATCTATAACAAAGCCGCACATATCCCATGGTCCTTTATCCCTTGGATTTCTAAGCCAATGTTCATTGGTTATTGCAATAGCTCATTAGATTGTAAGAGGTTTAGTTCTTTAATAATGATTGCTTGTTTTCATTCTTCCCTTCTATGTGGAGAACTCTGCACATTCTAGTTTAAATGTCAGTAGTTCTGTAAGACCTTCTTATAGTTGGCTTCTCCTTTTGTGGTATTTCTGTTGATACCCATTGCAGTTATTTCTTACATCAGTGTTTGTTAGTCTGGGAATGTGCATCAGAATCACTTGGAGAGCTTTATGAAAATAAACATACTCTACCTCTCAAGATTCTGGGACAGCAGTATGAGAAATCGAAAGCTCTTTAACTGATGCACACACTTGGATCAGAACCATCCAGAAACATATTGCTTCTGCATTTAATTACAGGTTTGAATATTGTTCAGTGTCTTGATTCAAAAAAATGATTCTCTCTCTCTCTCTGAAATCAATAAAATATTTTTAAAAAAGTTATCCTCACAAGAAGCTAATAATATAGTTTCTTATTTATTATTGAATTTATAGGTCTTGGGATAATATCCAGCATTCAGGTACACAACATACTTTTTTTTTTTTTAATGAGTAACTGACCAGCATTATAAATGCATTGATATTATTTTACTTTTCTCTAATTAAAGTGCAGCTTTAAAACTTAAAAAATTAAATTAAAATATAACATTTAAAAGAATATACAAAAATAAGTTTATTATAGCTTGATATGCTATCACAAAGTGAGCACTAATATACTATAATTCTTGACTTCTTTTTGTATATATATAGTTATTTTTTTTAAAAATACTTTATTGATTTCAAAGAGGGAGAGAGAGAGAGAGAAACATCAATGATGAGAGAGAATCATTGATGGCTGACTTCTGCATACACACTACTGGGGATTGAGCCCACAACCTGGGCATTTGCCCTTGACTGGAATTGAGTCCAGGACCCTTCAGTCTGCAGGCTGATGCTCTACCCACTGAACCAAACCAGCTAGAGTTTAAGACTTCTAAATAGAATTTGTCCTGAGCTGTCATGTGGTTAACGATAGTATTTTTATTGGAATGATTATGGGCATACAAGGTAAAGTTTTAGTAAGTACTCCATGCATAACTAAAACTGAGTATGCCACATGTTGTCTAGTGAGAGGTTGGAAGTGGGTCTATGGGAGTTCTCTTCTTAGTTTACAAATAACTTACTGTGAGCCTTGATTTCTTTACCTAGAAAATGTATTTTTTTTTGTTCAGGACAAAATGAGATAACAGAATTGAAAAGCATATTGATTTCTTAAAGACAGGGTCCTACTTGTCCTATTTGTCTGCCATTCATACATTCTTTCATTAATAAACATGTAATTTATTGATTTTCTGGTTTTGGAAGACTGGAATTTTTGCTCATTTAGTTTTAGTTATAAAGCTTATAATTACAGAGAAAGTTGAGGTTTCAGTGACATACTAGGTATATTAGTAGTTCCATAAATGCTTAATGAAATGAAATTTATTGAGTGTCTCCCATCTGTTCTATGTAGAGAAATCTCTACACATTGATAAGAATTCTGTAAACCTATGAATAATTTTCGACTTTTCTTTACTTGGCATAAAATCTCTTTTGAAATCAGTTTTATTAGATAAGACATTTATACATTTTAGATACTTTAATAAATAATGCTGAAAAGTTACCACTATACTTCCACTTGTATATAAGTACATATATTATTGCTGCTACTAAATTTGGCTACCGTTTAAATGCTTACTAGCAATAGTCTTAATATTTTACTTCAAACAAAATCATCCAGAATACAAAAGATGAGATGTTTTGTTTTCAAATTATCTGTTTGAAGTAGAGGTCTCTTTTCTTCGGTTGTCTCCTAGCCTATTTCTGTGTCCTCTGAGCCATCTCTAAATTAAAGGGAAGAAACTGAGGTTTAGCATGGTTAAATACAAATTTCAAGCTCACACCGCAGAGCCAGGCTGAATCCAGGCCTTTGTGATACTATATTCTTCCAGCGGTAGCGCTGCTGCAGTGGATCCTTTATGTAATGTATCTACTTTCATTGTTATTAAGTCTAATGAATGGTTTTAAGTCCTTTCATAAGTTTCAATGCATTTTGTCACCTAACTCTTTCAAATGATACTTAAAATCAATAACATAATTTTCTTCTAGACTCATTTCATTAGTGCTGCGCTCAAGACTAGTAGTTTTCAGCCTGTTACTGTGCCTCCTAAAGCAGTGGAACACTGTTCTGTAAAACTACACCATTCTAATCCTGGTAGCAGTGACCTAGCTTCACATAACACGTTTGGTTGCAAACAAGGTAAAACAACTGTAATTCTCTATGAATTAAAAATGTCAGCTCTAAATTTTCTTTGTGGTATATTATTGGGTTGTAGAAGATTAAGCCTTTGTTTTATAAAATTTCTTGGTTTTATAAAATTTTATAGGTTGTGTAATTTTTAGGTCATTTGGAAACTTAATTATGTCCTACTTTTTTGTTTTAATTAATAACCTTTATAAATTGTCAGAAGCACTTAAAATGTAGAAAGATTTTACTTATCTAGTATTAAACATGCTTATAATCAATTCTCTGGGTCTCTGCCACACTGAACATTTACTATTCTTTTGATTCTGTCAGAAGAGAAATTACCTGAGTATAATTATTAACTATTTCTAAATATTTTCAAAGAGTTAGTAATGTAAGTCTGTCTATCTTACTAGGACTTTCAAAATCTCTGTGTATAATAATAGAGGAATGCATAGCTTATTTGTATTAAACATTTGGAAGTTAAAATAAATTAATAAATGTGTTCTAAATTATTGATATTTGAATAATGAATTAATGAAAATCAAGGGCTATTCCTTTAATGATTTATAGACACTTGTAGTACAATATCCCCAATATTTGATTTGTTAGGACATTGTTGTATTACATACAGTTAACTGCTATGATATTTTGAATTTAATTGAAAAAGGTCCACTGCTTGCGTCTATAGACGCTCTGGCTTACAAATGGTTAAATATTCCTTTTAGTTGTTAGTGCTTTATGTTTTACAACAAAAGAATGGTCCTTAAAAAACAATTGTGAGCTGAAACCGGTTTGGCTCAGTGGATAGAGCATCAGCCTTCGGACCGAGAGGTCCCAGGTTTGATTCTGGTCAAAGGCATGTATCCTGGTTGCAGGCACATCCCCAGTAGGGGGCATGCAGGAGGCGGCTGATCGATGTCTCTCTCTCATCGATGTTTCTGACTCTCTACCCCTCTCCCTTCCTCTGTAAAAAATCAATAAAAATATATTTAAAAGAAAAACAAAAAACTATTGTGAAGTGAGATGAGTCCATTTTTAAGTTGTGAAGGGAGGAAGAGGAAGCATAGAAAGGTTATGACTTGCTTGGTCAAGGTCATCTGGCTTGAGAGTAAGAGTGTCAGAGCTACTGCCAGAACTCAGGTTTCAGTATGACCCACCCATGTGAGGGAGAGGGAGAAAGAGATAGAAACATCAGTGATGAGAGAGAATCATTGTTGGGCTGCCTACTGCACACCCCACACTGGGGTTTGAGTCCGCAACTTAGACATATAACCTGACCCGGAATAGAACCATGACTTCCTGGTTCATAGGTCAATGTTCAATCACTGAGCCACACTGTCTGGGCCCATGTGTTTTTCTATAGAAGTAGACACTTATTTCATTCTCAATTCTGGAAAGTTAGTTGCTCATAATTTTTTTTTCAGACTTAAGTTTTAAAGGAAGATGATGTTTGTTTTATTGATTGTGTACCAAATTGTTTTTTTGGTATATTTTAGTGACAGTAAAAATTTTTTTAAAAAATGAGTAAATTAAAAATTCACAATAAACTACATTTTTCTATGTTTTTTCGTGGGCATATATCATTTTTATGTCCTTGTAGTTGTAGTTATAGCAAAAAATAATTTTGTACTACTACTGTACTAGCATACCAAAAGTATTTCCCATGTTTACATAATCACTAGAGGCCCGATGCACGAAATTTGTGCAAGAGTTGGCCTTCCTTCCCCTGGCTGCCGACACTGGCTTCCCTCCTGCACCTGGGATCCGGGCTTTCCTCCAGCTGCTAGTAGGCACCCAGGACCCCAGTTTCCCAGCCCTGGAAGGTCGTCTAATGAGCACATTATGCTTTTATTATAGATTTTTATAATACAGTATTAATTTTTAATGATTGAAGGATAGTCTATTGAGTGTTTAGTACTTCCTATATCTCATACTAGATGGTCTTATCAGTTTTTATTGCCATGAGCAGTGTCTGGCTATGTCACAGCACTGAATATTATATTGATTTTTTCCTTACTAGCTGTATGTATAAAATATTTATAGTCTGTTGATTGCTTTTGATTTCTAGTGAGCATGAAGTTATTTCTGTGTAGTTGTTAATAGCATATCCTTTATAATTATGGTTTTATTTTTAAAATATGGGGAAGAGTAACACTCTACAATGTCAATTTAAAAAAAAAATAAATTTGTTTTCTTTTAGCACCTTTAAGAGAGGTTGAAGATACGGGTTTTGATAAACAGAAATCTCCTTTGGAGATACCAGCACCTCGAAAGTTTGCTCCTATACCTGTTTCAAAAGATGATAAAATATCAAAGAGGGAAAATCCTGCGGAAGAAAAAGAAAATATGGAGATACCAGGTCATGCAGGTAATAAAGCAATTATTAACACCCATTCCTTCTGTTACACTGATATCACATTAGGAACAGATTTCCACACAATATCATTTTTTAATGAGCTAAAATAACTAAAGTGAGCTGTTTATTTTTAATATTTTTCTTTAAATGATAAAGGGCAAATCAAGCTAGTTTAGATTTTTTGTAGAAGGAGTTGGAGATATATATACTTAGAATCATATTTTGATTGTCTTCTATAGGTTATTTAACCTTTCATGAACAAATTTTGCTTTTAATAAATAAAATATAATGCTTGCTGATCATTTTAGAACATGTTTTCTTATAGTATTTTTAAGTGTGAGTTTCAAAAATAAAACTCAAAGAAATTTAACATTTGTTATTGTATTCAGTTGGAAAAAATGTTCATATATTAACTTTTATGAATGACCTGAAATAATTTAGACCCTTAAATATACTAGTATTCCTTTAGGAAAAGTAAATGAACATGTTAAGTGTAAACTTATATTCTTTTTACTTTATTTTAATATATTTTATTGATTTTTTACAGATAGTAAGGGAGAGGGACAGAGAGCTAGAAACATCGATGAGAGAGAGATACTGATCGCTGCCTTCTGCACACCCCCCACCGGGGATGTGCCCATAACCAAGGTACATGCCCTTGTCCAGAATTGAACCCGGGACCTTTCAGTCCGTAGGCTGACACTCTGTCCACTGTGCCAAACCGGTTTTGGCTAAACTTATATTCTTAAATGTATCTAAGTCCTGTCTTGAACACATTTAAGGAGTTTTAAGGAATTACAAAAAAAATTTAAAAAATCAACTTCACTAAGATAAGGTTGTTATTTGTCTCATTAAAGATGAAGCTAAAGAGAGGATTCAAGTAATAGTTACTAGGAAGAAAAATTTCTCTTTCACATTCCTTTTTTCTGTAATGGAAATAAAGATGGGCCTGAACTTTTACCTGTATCATTTTAAAATTTAGTTTTATTTGATAAGTGTATTTATAGCCTACATTATAGAGTGAATTGTGTTGATCACCATCGTAAGAAGCTAATTTAGTATAAATACATGTGAAATCATATATAATAAAGAGCTAATATGTAAATGTTCATCATGCCCTCATGCTGTCATGCTGTCACACCGTCACACCATAGTGGCTCAGACACTCAACACTATAGAGAGAGGAATGGGGCCAGCCAGGCACAAATGAGCTCGGGAGAGAGGAATGGGGACCAGCCAGGCTGGGGGACAAGCCGCCTGCCCCAGGAGAGGGACAAGCCGCCTGCCCCATGGTCCCAGGCTCCAGTGGCTGGGGCTGCTGCCTGGGAGAGAAACAAGCTGCCCGCCCTGCAGTCCCCTGCATCTGTGGCTGACGTGGGGAAAGATGACCCAGGTCCTGGGTGCCTATGGCTGCCCAGAGGGAAGGAAGCTCTGGTCCCTGGTGTCTGTGACTGGCTGGAGGAGAGAATCCTGGGTCCTGGATACGGGGCAAGGCAGAGGTAGTTAGGGGTGATCAGGCCAGCAGGGGGAGCAGATAGGGGCAATCAGGCCAGCAAGGGAGCAGCTAGGGGTGAACAGGAAGGCAGGCAGAGGTGATTGGGGGCAATCAGGCCGCAGGCAGAAGGGTTAGGGGTGATCAGACAGGCAGGCAGGCAGGCAAGCAGTTAGGAGCCAGCAGTCCCAGATTATGAGAGGCATTTGGACATCCCCGAGGGGTCCTGGATTGGAGAGAGTGCAGGCCTGGTTGAGGGCCACCCCGCCCCCGCTACCCCCGGCACGAATTTTGTGCACTGGGCCTCTAGTATTGTATTAAAAAAAGAATGAAGTAATACTTGAAAAATGATACTATATTTCTCTTATTGTAGGAACTGTAAGACTATTAGAACAAATTTTGAATAATCAAGATTCTTTGACAAGAATAAGTGAATCTTCAGATAAAACCTCACTAACTGGGACAAAAATAGGATGGAATCCTGAAAGGAAAGACAGGTAAAAACAAGGGATTAGAATAAAAGTTAGATTGAAAGAGTGTTTACATTTCTAAAGTTTCTTTACTAATTTTAATAAATATTTTACATTGCTTTCAAAAATTATCTTAGACTTATTTGCTATTTTCTGCTCCTAATGTTTAACCCCCTTTTCTGTAATGGTTATGAAATGAGTATATTTAATTTTCTAAAAATGCAGGTTATTAATTTCTAAGGGATGCATGTTATTCAATTATGATGAAATGCTATCTGATAATAGCCTAAAAAATAATCCAATGCAGGGTAGAGGAAGCTGGGTTCTTGATGCTCTTTCCTAGACTATAAAGTCTCTATTCTTGTCATATACAGCAAATCTCTATTTTGTTAGCTAGTCTAATGATTGGAAGGAGATTTCCTTAACTATTATGATTAAGACTCCCTCTCTTTGCCAAGTTGTGGTGTGCGTGTGCGTGTGTGTGTGTGTGTGTGTGTTGGGGCACACCTTCAGTGCTCTGGCAGTTCGTAAGTCTAGGTTAGCCTTAACTTCTTGCTTGTACAGAGCCTCAATTTAGCCAGATGTGAATGATTAGTCCCTTCTCAGGTCTTTCTTAGGCATGCGCACATAGCCCTCTACATGCAGATTACCTTCTAGATCCCCAGTAATGTGTTGAAACTTTTCAAAACTACATAATGGACATCTCATTCCACAGATTTTTGGTTTATTGGCAACTCTCTTGTTCACCTCAACTGATAGACAGTTGCCACTATTTTTGAAAAATGACCTGGGGGTGGGGTTTCTCACTGAGCTGGCTCTGAGGCAAATCAAATAAAGAGAAACCCTGTGAAGGGGGCTTTCTCAAGAGCTCAACCTGTTTCTCCCTCTTTAGTGGTTGTGATGCTCTTGGTTTTCAGGGCTACCATAGAGTTGTGGTAAGGGTTTGGGGGAAAGGGGCATGTTAAAAATGCCACAAAAAATGCCTTAGCAGGTTTGGTTTAGTGGATAGAGGGATCGGCCTGCGGACCAAAGGGTTCCGGGCTCAATTCCAGTCAAGGTTGCATACCTTGGTTGCAGGATCCTCCCCAACCCAGGACCTGGTTGAGGCTTGTGCAGGAGACAACCAATCTATGTGTTTCTCTCACATCATTGTTTCTCTCTGTCTTTCCCTCTCTCTTCTACTCTCCCCAAAAAATCAATGGAAAAGTCTCCTCGGGTAATGATTAACAACAACAACAAAAAGCCACAAATCTTCCTGTTCTTACTTAGAATCATCCATTTTCTTGATTAATGTTCCTCAGGTTTTGCAAGCCTTTGTTTAATTTTCAGAGTTCTGAAAAAGCTGTTTTTGACCATTTTTGCAACTGTTCTTTTTGCTTTTATGTAGAAGAGGATTTTTAGAGGCTCTTACTCAACCATTTTAGGAGTGTTTCTATTATGCCTAAACCAGTCTGGTCTGAGTAAGTTTGTTTCTTGTGATATTTTGTATGTTTAATCATATGATTGATTAACTTCATTGTCCATTTTTAATAGAACACCATTTAGAATTCATATAACTAAGGATGTATGTTATAAGGTATTTTCTGAGTTCGATAATTTAGGAAACTTTATTTTTAAATCTTCTACAGCATTGCTACTCTGTTCTCTCAAAGATTCCCTTCCTGTGAAGAAGTAGGCGCAGCTAAGGTGACTGTGCAGAAGTCTGATAATGTTCTTCATGATCTTGGCCAAAAAAGGAAAGAAACAAATGGCTTATTCCGGGTAAAGTGGTAATAAGATACTAAAATTGATAATTAGCAAAGATAAAAATTATGAAGAAATAGAAAAGTTATCAAGGTAGAAAGCAAGAGTAAAATGAAGACAAAGCACTGAAAAAAGACATGTTTTCCCAGTCTGTTCTCTGTGCATTTTTTTTTTTTTCAGAAGCCCTCACTAATTTCTGATTTCTGCTCTGTGGCTGGGATGGAGCCAAATGGCCCTCTCTAGCTTTATAGCTTCTATTGGAGAGGAAGGAAGGGGGAGGGAAAACTATGGGTGGGCCCCTGTTTATCCAGTTCACAATGTCTGCCATGCCTACCTAGAGCCAATCCTTTTCTCATTTTGATTTAGCTTACTTCACCAGATATAGTTTTTATTGGCCACTGTATTGCCTATCACTACTGTGGACGTCTCAGCTCTATTTCACTTAACATATACATTGGTACCTCTAAATGGAAAGAAACCTTAATTGCCAAGTATTCTTTTAAAACTCTGAAATTTGACAAATTGAGCCCTTAGATTAGAATATATTGGCATAGTATATAGCCCCAACTATAGTAAGAGCTCTTGTTTGGAATAAAATAATATGAGTTTTATATGGTAACAATTTTGCCCTTTTTTCTTTTAAGCCAAAAGAATCTCTGCTTATGTCGAGGCTTGCTGATTTTCCACAGAATTCCATTAAGCTTCAAACAACCAATACAAGGTCCATATTGAAAGAAGCTGAGAAGATTTTGAGAGGAGTACAGAATAATAAAAAAGTACTTGAAGAAAACCTGGAAGCTATTATTCGTGCAAAGGAAGGAACTGCTATGTATTCGTTTATCAGTGCTCTATCTAGCAACAGGTAAGACAGGATGTTGTTATCCTAAGGTTATTTATGAAACCACAGTTTATGAAACCTTTCTTAACTTTTTTTCTAAGCACTTTATTTTGTGTAATATGTTTTAATCATTAGAAAAGGCTCTTTATTTCCTTTGATGATATGGGCTTATGATGGAGTTGAATTTGGATCTATAAATGTTACTATTGCTTATACAAATGTGACTGTTCCCTTTTGTTTCTCTTAAGAAAATATCTTCTGAGATTTACATATACTTTACAAATACACTTTCATTTGATGAAAACTAATAACATTGTCTTTTTCTTTTTGGATGAAGGATATTGGGCTACACAGTGGATTCAAAACTATATAGGAGATCTGATCTAGGTTCTATTCTCAGGACATTAAATGCTAGTAAAGAGAAAATTCTTTATTCTCTTTTGTAGAGAGATGTCAGAGAAGATTCGGATCAAAAAGACAGTGGATGAGTGGATTAAAACTATTTCTGCAGAAATTCAGGTAGATTTTGGGGGAAAAAATAGATTAATTCCCAGGAGATAACATTGTTTCCAATTTATAAGTATACTAGTGGTCCGGTACAGGAAATTTGTGTACTCAGAGATGTGGGTTCCACAGCCTGACTTTACCCTTTCACAGTCTGGGAGCCCTCAGGGGATGCCTTCAGGGAGCGGGCCTAAGCCATCCTTAGCACTGCAGCAGGGGCAGGAGAGGCTGCTGCGCTAGCCAACCATGAGCCCGGCTTCCTGCTGAGCAGCGTTCCTCCTGTGGGCATACACTGACCCCCAGGGACAGCTCCTGCATTGAGCATCTGCCCCCTGATGGTCATTGCGTGTCATAGCGACCGGTCATTCTGCTGTTCAGTCAATTTGCATATTAGCCTTTTATTAGATAAGATAATGTCTTATAATGGGCAAGGCTTCTAGTTCAAATTTTTTAGATAAAGGGAGGGGCAGAATTTTCACTTGACCCTGAAGTTGAAATTGCTCTTAGCTCAAAAATCTTCATATCGCTGAGACACATCTTGGTGTGAGGCTCATTCTGAATCCCCACTGTTCTATTATGTGTATAAATATTGGAAAACATCTCTTTAGTGAAAGGAACCTTTTATTATGTTACAATGACTAACTTTATCTCATGAGTTTTGCTTTGACTTTAAGCCTATAGCCAGTATTCATGCAGCAACTTCAGCTTTTCTGTTCAGTATTTACCTAGCATATCTTTTATTTTATTTTCTCTAAATCTTTCCAGATTTTTATGTATTAGATAGGAATAGCCCATGGACACAGACAGTAGTCTGGCAAAGGCCTGAAAGGGGTGGGTGCAGGGTGGAGGACATCAATGAGAAGAAAAAAAAAAAACCTAAAACAAAGGGACATCTGCAATACTTTCAACAATAAAGATACATTTTAAATAAAGGAAAATACCTTAGTTAAGCCTGACTGGTTTGGCTCAGTGGATAGAGCGTCAGCCTGCAGACTGAGGGGTCCCTGGTTCGATTCCAGTTAAGGGCATGTACCTTGGATGCGGGTACATCCCCAGCAGGGGATGTGCAGGAGGCAGTTGATCGATGTTTCTCTCTCATCGATGTTTCTAACTCTCTATCCCTCTCCCTTCTTCTCTGTAAAAAATCAATAAAATATATTAAAAAAAAAAGAAAATACCTTTGTTAAAAAGAGATTTATGTAAAATAATATAATTGCTCTACACTGTACCTTATATTCTTAATTCCTCTTAAAGAGATATTAATTGACGCTATGTTCCCTGACTGCAGGACTGACTTCCCCCATGGCGACCCAGCACTGACTATCACTGGGGCTGCAGTCAGACCCTGCTTTTCTCTCCGGGCCTGATCGTAGCCTCCTTGGCAGTCAGGACTGACTTCTGGTGTTCTGTTGAGGCTTTGGTTGTTTTACACATTGCGGACCCTAGCTCTTTATATATTTATACACACACACACACACACACACACACACACACTTATTCTCAAAATATCTCATATATAACTCCACTTATAATTTTTAATTTCACTATATCACTATATTTAATAGTAAGTTTCATTTTACTTAAGTGCTTTATCTCATAAATTATATTATGGCTCTTTTCTGAGACATTGTTGGATAATAACTAGAACATGAGTATTTGAAAGAAAATCTAGCAGAAGCATTTGGAAAAGAAAGAAGTAAACTTAAAAAATGTTTCAAGATAGCAGCTTTAGAAGCATTGGGCCACCAAAGTAAAAATACCAGTTATTTAAAGGGAAAATAAACAACAGGATTTCTCAGGTTATTTACTTTACAGAAGTCAGTTCCAGATGGAAAAATTTCCCCTTTCTCACATCTGCAGGGTGTCTTTAGACATTAGCATTGCAAAAATTTAAGAGTTTTTTATTTATTTTTATTTTTTTTAAGTTAAATTTATTGGACTGACATTAGTTAATAAAATTATATAGGTTTCAAATGTACAACTCTATAATATATCATTTGTATATTGCATTGAGTGTTCACTATCTGAACTCAAGTCTAGAGAGCTTTTTTATTAGGGTTCAGTAATTTAAAGAAAATTCTTAAAATTTTATGTATTTGAGAAAGTAGAACTAGACAGAGAAGCCCTGTTATTTTTATCTTGAGGTGCAAAGTATTTTATTCTTAACTGTAAGGTGTGTGTATATGTATATTCACAGTGGCAGCAAGATGAAGTATGAGTTTGGTTTCCACAGCAATAAATATTGAAATATGCTTTTGCATTTTGTTGTTTATGATTATATATTTCTAATATGGTTGTGAAGAATTTATACTAGCTATTGTCTGATGTACCAGAAAAAAGCTGAACTAAGAGTGTGCAGACAATTATCAATATATGTCACTATTACTATGGATTCCATCCTATCTAATAAAAGAGCAATATGCAAATTGACCATACCTCCATGACACCTAAGCCATGCTCACCAGCCACACCCACTAGCCAATCAGAGCAAGTATGCAAATTAACCCAATCAACATGGCTACAGACGGCCACAGAGAAGCATAAGGGAGGCTTGGGTTGCCCCTGGCGATGTAGGAAGCCGACCTTTCCACACATCTTGGCCATCCAGGCATTTGCTTAAGGCAACAAAGTTTCAATGGCTACTGCCTTGGAGTGAGCATAAGGCTTGGCTCCGCTCTAGGCTACAAAGTTTCAATTATAGAAGATAAATCCCAGATACCAGGGCTTCCCCTCGGGTTGCTGGGGGGTGTGGCTGGCCTGCAAACCACCACAGGCCCCTCGTTCAGACCACCCCACACCCCAAGAAAACACCCACCCTAATCCAGGACACCCTTCAGGGAAAACCAGCTGGCCCCCCACCCATGCACCAGGCCTCTATCTAATAAAAGAGTAATATGCAGATTGACCATGACTCCAACACACAAGACAACTGCCCCAACGTTGTCAAAAGATCAGCCCCCAAGATGACCACCACAAGATGGTCACAGAGGAGGGCAGTTTGGAGGGACCAGGCCTGAAAGGAAGGGCAGTTGGGGATCTCAGATTGGATAGGGAGTTGGTTGGACTGAAGGACACCTCCCCATGCACTAATTTCGTGCACCGGACCTCTAGTATAAAATGTTTGTTGGAACCTTCAAGCAACTTTAACTTACAAATATTTATTTCAGAGTTTTATTACAAAGTTGTTCACATTTGAAACTTACTTTGTAATTTAATTTTTGAACATTTCCTTCAGTCATATAGTTCAAACATCAAAAAGCTCTATAATGAAAAGTTACCCTCTTACCTTGGTATATCATCTGATATTTTTCATTTGCCCAGTTTCATAAGACACCAATCTTCTTAGTGTTTTGTTCATTCTTCCTGAGGATTTTTATTCATATGTAAGCCAATATTATTTGTCAATAAAGCACTAAAAACAATAAAGTTCAACTATATTTTTATAGCAGAAAAATACAAACTTTAATGCTTTTGAAAGCATTAGTACTTGGATAGATTTTAAGTAATTTTAATTTGTTATGTTAAGGATGAACTGGCAAAAAAGGACGAACAAAAGAGGTTTGATCAGAAGAATCAATGGGCCAAGAAAGCTCAGAATATGAGTAAAGATACTAAATCGAAAAAGCAAGACAAAACAGGAAATAATTTGGTAATTCCAAGAAAACATGGTCAAAACCCAAAAGAGGAGCATTTAAAAAATCCACTTATGAGGAACATGCCTGCTTCAAGCTTACAAAAAGAGAGAAAAGAAGTAAGATCCTATTCTGATTATGTGGCATACATGTTGCATTAAAACTATTTCCTTTAAGATAATAATTATGAAAATTTTAAAAAAATGAAGGACTATATATTGTAAATTAATTTTAAACTGTTGATATTTAGAGTTTTGAATATCCATAATGTGGAAATAACTGCATAAAATACATAATTTCTTCCTGAGATCTCACACTTAGAATCACAGGTTTTTAGATCATCTAGTTAAAAAAATAGGAATTTATGGTACTAAAAATTGTATTTCATCGTTGTTTGTATATATGTATAGTGTTGTTGTTTTTTCAGTTTAACAAATGTATGTTTAGTGCTTAGTGATTGGTGAGACATAGTACTACTAGATGTTTTGGATGGAATGTTTTGGCTGCTCTACTGAGGCTCTAACTTTCTTAATGCCAAACATGGACTTGGGGGCACATTAATAAAGCATCTAACTCAATGGTTAACACTTAGTAGATGCTCAATAAATGCTGCCTTTCTGTGTAATATTTAGGTTATGATTAAAGGTAGGACCAGAAATGTAGAAAATTATTTAAAGACTTATGTTTTATTATTGTACTTGAGTGTAATATATAAAATGTATTTAAACCTTACTTTTGGGCGCTGAAACTATTTCTAGTAGTGTAAGAACCTTCATGTTTCTTGAGTGAATGATCTATATATTTAATTTTCATGCTTTTAAAAACTATAAAATTTTAAAACTGTAGGTTGAAAATTATATCCAGAATTTAAGAACCTTTTAAAATAAAGGACTTTTCTGATCTGATTATTGTTATTATAGTAATTAAGCTTGCAAAAAGAGGCTTTAGGAAAGTGAGATAAGTGTTTCATGAGATTAATACATTTGTATACTTAGGGTTTTTTGAAACCAACCACAGCAATACAAAATGAAGATTATATGACACAAATTTATGGAAAACCAATTTATCAGTGCCATCGCAGCACTCTTAAGAAAGGGCCATATCTCAGATTTAATTCTCCATCTGCTAAGTCCAAACCACAGAGACCAAAAGTAATAGAACGGGTTAAAGGTAAGAAACCTCATTTTTCTAGGTAAACATCCTTTTTTACGGTATCAGTTTTTTGTTTTGTTTTTTAACTAAATCTTTATTATTCAGATTATTACATTTGTTTCTCTTTTTTCCCCTCCATAGCTCCCCTCCACCCGGCTCCCACTCTTCCCTCTACCTCCCTCCTGTTGACCTCATCCATAGGTGTATGATTTTTGTCCAGTCTCTCCCTGTACACCCCTCACCCCTTTCCCCCTGAGAATTATCAGTCCACTCCCTTTCTGTGCTCCTGATTCTGTTATATTCACCAGTTTATTCTGTTGATCAAATTCTTAATTCACTTAATTTTTAGATTCACTTGTTGATAGATACGTTTTTGTTGTTCATAATTTTTTGTCTTTTACCTTTTTCTTTCTCCTCTTCTAAAAGAGTAACTTTCAGCATTTCATATAATACTGGTTTGGAGTTGATGAACTCCTTTAGCTTTTTCTTATCTGTGAAGCTCTTTATCTGCCCTTCAATTCTGAATGATAGCTTTGCTGGATAGAGTATTCTTGGTTGTAGGTTCTTGCTATTCATCACGTTGAATATTTCTTGCCACTCCCGTCTGGCCTGCATCATTTCTGTTGTGAAATCAGCTGACAGTCGTATGGGTGCTCCCTTGTAGGTAATTAACTGTTTTTCTCTTGCTGCTTTTAATATTCTCTCTTTGTCTTTTGCTCTTGGTATTTTAATGATGATGTGTCTTGGTGTAGTCCTCTTTGGATTCCTTTTATATGGAGTTCTGTATGCTTCCTGGACTTGTAAGTCTATTTCTTTTACCAGATGTGGGAAGTTTTCAGTCATTATTTCTTTAAATAGGTTTTCAGTATCTTGCTCTCTCTCTTTCTCTGGCACCCCCACAATTCTGATGTTGGTATGCTTGAAGCTGTTCCAGAGGCTTCTTACATTATCTTCACATTTTTGGATTCTTTTCTCTTGCTTTTCCAGTTGAATGTTTTCTGAGTCTTTATATTTCAAATTTTTGACTTGATTCTTGCCTTCCTCTAGTCTGCTGTTAGGTCTCTGTATAATATTTTTTATTTCAGTCAGTGTATGTTTAATTTCTAATTGGTCCTTTTTCATCTCTAGTTGGATCTTTTCCATCTCTAGTTGGTTCTTTTTCATCTTCTCTTGGGTCTCGCTAACTTTATCCAACTTTTCTAGGATATTCTTGAAAAACCTTATAAGCGTGGTTTTGAAGTCTATATCCAGTCGTTTGTTTTCCTTCATTTCTTTTGTTTGTTATCCCTTACCTTGTCTTGGCATTTTCACTATGCCTGGAGAACTTCTGTGTTATATTCAGCCTTATGATACCAGACTTGCAAAACCACAAAAGCCTCTGTGTTGAGCTTGGGATGGGTGGAGTCTCAGGGCTTAAGGGACTGCCTTGCCTTCCAGTCGGCCCCGCCCTCCACGGCCCCTGAGTCTCACGTGACTGGGTAATCCCTGGAGCGGTCCCTGTGCCCACGGGTGCTCTCTTGCAGTGCTTCTGGACTGTTGCCCCTCTGGCTCCCCTGCGCTCTGGGACTATATGAGTCTAAGTTCCCAGGGTTTTGCTCAAAACCGGGGTTTGGTGGAGTTAGAAGTGACGCAATTGGGAGGGTCTGTCTCCCGCCCACTCATGAAAGCCAGCGGCACAATCAGCAGTCGGTCCTCTGCATGCAGTGCTGTGCGCACCACCAGACTTCTGATCTTTTGCAACTCCCCTAACTTTCCATGCACCTCTCCCTTTTCACAGTCCAAACTCCCCCCGTATGAGTTTCAGCTGGATCTGGTGTTTAGTGTCATAGGATAAGGGGTTCAATGCCATTGAGAGTCTTCATTTCCCTCTCGCCAGAGAAAGCCAGGCAGGTACTCCTGCACCCGCTCTTTCCATGCGCGCGCGTTTCCGTACCTCAGCTTTTTGCAGCTCCTCTGGGTCTCTGTGAGCTCTTTCCTTCTAGTTGTAGAACTTCCACTCAGCCAGCTTTCCTGTGGTTCTGGATAATGTCCGCTCTGTCTTTTAGTTGTAGTTTTGAAATTGTTGTGTGAGGCAGCAGTGTAGGTGTTTACCTAGGCTGCCATCTTGGATTCTCTACGGTATCAGTTTTATGTAAAGTTTAATTTTTCCTTTTTATTTATTACATATAAATACAGTTCAAATTATATAATGTTTTAAGGATGGGAAAATAATTCCAAGGGGGTAGGAAATAATAGACCTGATTTAAGGCATAAGGTCGAAATAAGTGGAGAAAAATGTAGAATTAGATGGTATCTTCAGATAAAACATGATAAAATTTGCATTTATGAAATGAACCTTGAACAATTTAAATTAAAATTTAGGGAAAGTAGACATTTCCTTGAAGGTCCTTGTCCATTATGTTCTTTGTGAACAGAAAAATCAGCCATATGCTATATATTATAATAAAAAAGCTAATGGTACCCTGGCTGGTGTGACTCATTGTTTGAATGTTGTCCCATGCACTGATAGGTTGCTAGTTTGATTCCCAGTCAGGGAACATGCCCAGTTAATGGGCTCTATCGCCAGTAGGGGGTGTGTAGGAGACAGCCAATTGATGTTTCTAAACTCTCATCGGATGTTTCTTTCTCTCTCTCCCACTCCCTTTCTCTCCTAAAATTTTTTTTTTGAAAAATCAGAGCCTGGTGGTGTTGCACAGTGGTTGAGCATTGACCCATGAACCAGGAGGTCACAATTTGATTCCCAGTCAGGACACATGCCTGGGTTGCAAGTTCAATTCCCAGTAGAGGGCATGCAGAAGGCAGCCAATCAGTGATTCTCTCTCATCATTGATGTTTCTATCTATCTCTCCCTCTTTC